>CM076573.1:511690051-511851206 GCA_034641835.2 Pinus albicaulis | reverse complement strand
TGATTGGTAACACCAAAAATCTCAATGAGGAATGGAATGGATGAGACACATCTCATTGGAACTTGGGAACCAAGCATGGTAAAATTTCAAAGAGAGGATTAAGACAATTGGATAAGTTACAAAAGAGAATAAATTCCCTTATGAAATGATTGTGCTAGATATATGGCTATGCACAATAGAATTGGAAGCAGGAAGAACATTAGCGCCATGTGGGGAGGAAATCAAAGGATTTGATAGTGAAATGATTCCCAAATAAAGTAGAAAGCATTATTAACAAGATGAAGATTGTTACTTAAATTTATGCATTAGGAAAACAAAAAATGATATATGCACTTCCCACAACACCCTCCACTACATTTCAAGACAATATCTTAGAGGAACTATCTAAAAAATGCAAGGGACTTCCTAGTGTGCTTTGTGTTCCTCCATACGCATATACTAATGTTCCAAATAAATATTATGAAGCGGAAAAATATGTATATAAGTTCTTAGTAGTTGCATTAAGATGATATAATAAAAGAAATCAGTGGCCATAGGTATGATGATTTGTGTTACAAAAGATGTTACAGAAAATATATTGATCCTATTAATGAAATGTGGAATGTTTTGAGACAAAATTACTAGCACCGAAGCTATTATAAGTAGAAAAATCAAGACATAAAAACTTCATAGTATTAGAATAGGCACGAATTAAAAGGAATATTCCAACTATATGAGCATTTTGATCAGAGGAATATTATGATAAACAGAGATACACTGCATGAAAGATGAATGCAGAATTACCTACCTTGTGTTAAATGAATTCTAGTGAAGTGTATTCATTGAATTGTTGGAATATTATTATATGACATGTGTTATCACTTACATGTATATTACATATGAATGAGAATCCGTTTCACGTTTGCATTATGTATTGGGTTGAAATATGAATTATACAACTTTCATGTTACTATTGCACTATTTATATATTTGAGATATTCGAGATGTTGTGATATTGGAAAGTCATGGACTTGTATCATATGTATATCAATGATTATGGTGCATGGCGTTTATTTTTTTCTTTAACCTCTATGGGTGCATTAGTGAAACTATACCTCAAGCTGGATATGATGATTGTTATATGGAATTTTAATGTACAGATAAATCAAATTCCCTAAGTGTGGTGTTCCTTCACTCAGAAAAAGAGAGGAAAGATAACTACTATTTTCTCTAAAACAAGGAGATATACATAAATGAGAAAGAGCATACTTGTGATTCTTCTGCTCTCCTTCTCCTTCTACCATTGTTGTTGTCGATCTGAATAAAACTTACGCCGCTAGATCGATTCCTATAGACGCAAACATAGAACAAAAAACAGCATGCAATATACAAATATCTACTTATCTTAATCAAATCAAACCAATTAGATCTTAAATACATATATCATTCAAGAACAAATTGCACAAGATATAGACATATGTATGGGAAAATGAACATGTATCTTTATTAAAGAGTAGGAGGAGAAGATCACAACCAATGGATCGATTTTTCGTCAACCTGCTCCAACTTTATTCCAGCCTCATCACATCCAACATCATCTCCGTAGCATATCAATACTTTCACTCTCTTATCAAATGAGAATACAACAACATAAATTTGCATAAAATTATTCCTCCCTAGCACTTAGATGAGTGCTTAATTTATAGGGAAACTGATGGTAGTTTCTCATCGAATGGATTTCTAATAATAGGAACGACATGTTTCCAAAATTGGTAGTTTCTCATTGAATGGATTTCTAATAATAGGTAAGACATGTTTCCAAATTCATAGGTGGTGGATGGAAACATGGATTCTAGGTATGACACCTATGGACTCTTCTAGAAGGCTCTAGCCATGTGGAGATTCCCAGAAAAATGAAAATTATGCTCCTAGGTGCCCAACGCACCCTTGCATGGAGGAATTGGAACTGCAACGCAGTTAGTCCCTTGAAGATGAGTGTTAGTGAGTCAGTCAATCATATAATATATCTCACAATTGAAGCCATGAATTAAATGTATTCACTTAGGGCATATAGAAACTCGAATATAAGGGGATGATAGAACCTATTTCATTGGTCTTGGAGATGATGTCCATTTTCACCGGGTTTTGGGGGATAGTGCCCAAATTGACCTATAACAACTACCCCCTAAAGCATGAAGTCAAAATAATAATAGTATTTGGATGAGATGCTTTACGATGTCATGAGTAGCAACTGAAGTGGACAATGATCTAGATCACTATTACAATAAATTATATCATGATATTTTCATCTTGATCATGAATTGTTGAAGGAGGCATTCCCATGCTCAACACATAAACTATCTAATAACATGTAAATAATTCATAAAGTCATCTACATTGGAATGTTGTCCAATATAGACATGTTGAAAGACATAGGCCCATTTTTGGATGACAATCTATATTTAAAGCCATCGTATAGATGATGTTTACAATAATCCTAAAATCACAGCCCAAATGGATGAAACTATATCCAGGGACTTCTTATCTCGTTCACTCGATTGTTTAGGTACAGGTCTAACCATGCGAATATATGATTTGAAGTCGAGCATGGGAAGACATCTTCTGATTACCAGCCAATGATTTGAGCTGTTAACAAGCACGAGAAAACCACTATTGATGTTAATGGCTCTCAAGGTACTGCAGTACAATTTGCAAGGCATGAATATAAGATTTGATGTCGAACGAAAAACAAAATCTTTTGGTCAAAGGTCCGGAAGGGAGAAACTTGTCGATGATGTAACAAGCCTCAGGGTATTGGAAGATGCCTCTAAGTAAAATTCCTGGATGATGAGCTAACATCAACAGGAAGAAATTTTATCGTGAAACAAGAGTAATTATTTCAGAGAAAAAATGTGATTTGATATAGTTATGTTGAGGGATGATTGTCATGAAAATGAAGGTTTATGAGTATTGCAGAAGAATGAGGATTTACTTGATGACTTGTCTTGAACATATTGGTGACACTGAGATGAGTTGGCAACATTTACCCAAAACCGAAGTGATGATATGATCAGCCATAGGTATGATGAACCATTAAGAATATTTCCCAACCCAAAAGTCACGATGATGGGTGAAAGTGTCATGTTCAAAAGAGATCTGCTAGTATAAAGCGTTCTGTTCTTTTTCCCAAATTTTCCCTGATCCTTTGTCGACCAATACCTCTATTTTTTAATAATCTATAGGAGGGTAACATATGCTTAATCTATAATTAGACCCTTGAGGTGAATCCATCGCTATTGAATAATTTAACTAGTCTAGCGATAAATGAAACTTGATATTTCCATGACTGAAAATTCCATCGCTATTTTATGTTTTAACGAGTCTAACAACAGTGACAACCTGCCCCTTTTTCATATTTAGATAGTTTGAAAAGGAGGACAAAAGAAAAATCCATGAGTCATTTTTCATAAATTTGTCGCTCAGGTCCGAAAAAACGTAAAATTATACCTCAGAAAACCTCTTAGTCATGTTCGACTAATATTTTCCTTTTTCATAAATAATCTCTCTCTGTCCAGAAAAGCGTTAAACTTATCCTGAGTAGATGTTGTTTCATTTACTTTTAGGAGCTCGAAAAGACAAGTTCTTGAAAATCCTTTCACACTATTAGAGTTTGAGAAGAGCTAAAAGAAGACTCCATGGGGTTCCTTTTTTGTAGTTGTCGAAGCTCGAAAAAGATATAAAAGTGTGATTCAAATCCTTTTTCATTTTTATCAAATCTTGAAAAAGAAGGATAAAAGTATGCTTTGTGGTCAAATCATTCTTGAATAAGTGTGCATGACTAATACCACTATATCATCTATTAAACATGTTCAGAGAACCATCAAACGGATTAAAAATACATGTTTCATAGCAAAAATGAATAAAATCCATAGTCACAACATTAAATATGCTTTGAAATAATCAAATTGACTAATTAAAATATTTTTACCATTTCAAAGGTACCATTTGAAAATTAGGAGCTCTGAACCAATTTTGCCCTAGAACCTTAGCAGTTGATTGCGATAGATTTTGTGGACGATTTCTCTTGTCCTTCGATCCAGGTTAGAGCTATGAATCTTCTCTTTATTTTAGTATCATTTATTGTGCATTCCATGGTAAATTTTTAGGTTTTTGATCCCCTTAGGGTAAATATGCTATGCTCAAAGGTCAACGCACCCTTGAATGTTGAAAGGTGTGTTGTAGTGCACTAAAATTGAAGTCCAAATGCACTGAAACACTTTTTCCCTTGACCTCGGGTGCGTTGGGCACAGTTCTCATTTTTGTTTCTTGTTGTGCCCAAAATTTCCCAAGTTTTTGTATGAAGTGGATCCTAATTAAGCTTATGATTGTGTTTCAGGTATTCATCAAGTCAAAATTCATCAAGTCAAAATGATGATTACGTGGAGGGAAAGAGAACATGAAGAACAGAATATGATTGCGCTATACGATCTGGGTATGGTAAGAACCCTCAGACATTGTGTGTCGCTAAAATACTTCAGACTATTAAGGATGATGCATCAAATGGAACTATTGGAGTTCCATGTTTGCTCATGGGATCTGGTACTACAGGATTTTCACATTGGGAAAAAAGTTCTCCTAATATTTGTGTAGGACATTTATTTTCTCATTGGATTATTGTGGCGAGATTCTCTCATTTCTCTTTCAGGATTGGCTCTTGGAGAAGAGGCAATGAGAGATTATATACTGTAGAACTATCATCTAGGGACTGAACCAAGTAAGGATGGGAAAATAAATTTCTGTGATGTACGTTATTTTCCTTTTGAGGACCATCCTATTTAATATCACAAATCTTTCCAGTTCCGCTACAGTACATGTGGCAAACAGATCATACATGCAGTATGTACCAGAGTGTTTAAAACCAATATTATTTAACTACACTGAAGTTGTTATATTTTAGATGAAATAACAACTGACCAAAGAAAAGGGAGGAAGGAAGAATAATTTCAATTATGGTTCGATAATGTCTTCCTTCACCTTAGAGCGGATTCCATTGATGCAGCCACAACAGTTACACTTGGCATATCTAGCAATTGGTTGAATTGATGTCTAGAGATGTTGGTCAATCGACCATAATATTCTCTACTTCATTCTTTGTCTGGCTCAGGTGACAGATGATTTCCATATATCAGTATGTATACGCAGGCGTATATTTCCGAGGAGATCCAGACTTGATTCTACCAGACGGTGCTCAACAGGGTGCAATTGGTAAGAATTTTGTTGACCATGTTTTTTTATTTTTTCTAAATTTTCTACATATTTTTGTATTTTTGTTTTTTCCCAATACTAAACTAAAGTTATTATGTATGAATATGTGGGTCAAGTTCAACCAGTCAGTCAACTAGAGAAGGGGGAAGATGAGCCAACAGAGAGAGTTGTCAGGAGAGAATTCCTTCGAGATTTAGATATGACCGAGAATCTTGCTGAGCTACAATAGCATGTGGAGGGATTGACTCTTGGGATTACAGATTTCCAGATTGAAGAGTTACCTATGAGACTACAGCGGCACACTATTGGCTTTCCTAACCATTGGATGCAGTTATTGCGTGGGATAGCTAGGTTATTAGCTTGTTATCATGAGAATCACTAGTTTACTTTGACATTTTGCATACATTGTGAGGTCAGATGACCAATGTGTCTTGGGTAAAAATTTTGTAAAAACCTATAACTATCTATCTATTTGTTTTCAGTGTTTTCCTATGTTTATTGCACAATCCTATTCAAATATGTGATGTGAATTGACAATATGTCTTTACATATGTTGCAAATGTCTGTTTAAGACATAATTCACTAAGGAATCAATTAATGTGTTTAAATTTATGGAAATGTGTTGATATTGAACATAATCAAAATGTCTTTCCAAAATTCAAACTCTTAGGAACATATGATGTAGTGTTGGATTTCGAACAGTATAAATGCTGGTAATTTGCAGTACAACAAATTGTGAGTCTAACCTGATGATGATGTGGTTAATACCAAATGAAATTGAATCAGAGAGAATTTCTATCAACGCTCTATACTCAACGATATTTTTTGTAGATAAATTGATACAAATCCATTGAAAACTCACTAACTCTCTACTCGGAGTGAAAATGGCCCATGCTGTAGAGGAAAGATTTTGCGTACTACGACTAGCACCATTAGCAGATACAATGAATGGTTCCAACTATTGAAACATTTGCGATGAAATATAAAATGGATTACTAACTTCTAGAAAACTCTAGAAAAACAAACTAAGATAGTAAATGCAAATCAAATGCATATATACAATATAATAAAAAAGTTTAGTATGCTCATGTTTAAGCATAAAATGTTTAAGATACAACCCATTTCGGGGTTGTGCCAATGGATTTCCATCATAATCTACTAACACGTAGGCTCCCTTAGGAAGAACTATTTTGACAATATAGGGGCCACGCCATAACAACTAAAATTTTCATGTACCTATTACATCATCTTCCTTATCATAAAGTAAGACCAGGTCACCCTCTGAGAAGATGCGAGGCTAGACATGTTGGTCATATTGCATCTTAATTCGTCTCTTATTTTCTTCGTTGGCCAATGCAGCTTCACGACACGTTTCATCAAGATGGATGACGTGATAAAGACGTGCTCCTTCAGTAGAGGTGTTAGGTAACAAGTCAACAACAATTTTTAACGATGGTATTTCATATTGGATAGGAAAGATAGCTTCCAGAACATACACCAATTGAAAGGGCGTAAATCCAATTGCATTACTTACCAGGGTTCGGTATGCCCACAAAGCTGAGTATAGGTTTAAATGCCAATTTTTTCTATGAACTCCTATCATTCATTGAAGCATTTTCTTAAGAATATTGTTAATAACTTCAACTTTTCCATTGGATTGTGGATAATAAGGAGTAGAAATATCATGTGACAGTCCTAATTTGGCAGTCAACTTATTCATCATGTGATTGCAATAATTATTACTATGATCTGTGACTGTAGTCTGTGGAACACCAAATTGTGAGATGCCATGATTGAAAAATAATAATGCAGTTTTTTCTCCTTTTTTATTGAATGTAGGCATCACTTCAGCCCACTTGGTACAGTAGTCTACTGTAAAAATAATATAACCATGCTCCTCGGATGAACGAGGTTTGAAGGTCATGAAGTCAATGCCCCATTTTGCAAATGGTCCCACAACGATAACAAGATGCATCGACACTCATGGTTTGCATATTTTACGATCAAACATATGGCATGCATGACAACTTCTGACCATGAGGATGCAGTTGCAAAATATGGTAGGCCAAAAGTAACTGGCGCAGACTATCTTCTATGCGATATTATATCCAGACAAGTGTCCATTGCAAGCCCCAACCTGACAATAATTTAGAACTTTCTCGACCTCCTCATGAATGAGGCACCTCATTAAAATCGTATCGACACCACGAAGATAATGTATATCGTCGACGATCATATAATATTTGGCTTGTTATTGAATACGTCGTTGTTGAGAGCAAGAGGTATCAGGTTGAAAAGTATGGGTTTGGAGATAAATGATAAAATCCCCATACCAAGGATCATATGATCCAATCAGAAATAGAGACTCATCGGGAATTGATGGTTCCAAAGTAGTAGTAGTACTATCAAAGGGAATGTTGTAGAGAAGCTCAACCAAATATAAAGACTTATTTGACTTGGATTTAATGAGCTCCAAATCAAATTCCTGTAAAATGACAATCCATTTTGAATATTCCCCCCTGAAACATTGACGTGAGAGAATGTATGTCATGGGGTTGAAATCCAAAATGAAAATCATCTTCCAAAACAGATATAATGGCGAAATATTTGGAAAGCTTAAATGACCTCCAAGGTGAGCTTTTTGACGTATGAATACTTCACTTCTGTATAATTGAGATTATGACTCAAATAATATATCTGATGTTCTATTCCATCTTCTTCTTGGACCAATACCATATCAATGGTCACATTGGTTGTGATGATATATAAGAAATAATCACTCTGATAATCAGGGGGATACATTAATGACGCCCGGACCTGTGTATCCTTGACAAAATCAAAATCATCTTGCGAAAGCTTATCCCAATGGAAGGGAATCCCCTTTCTCAAGCGATGAGTGAATACTTTCGCCATTTCAGCGTAGTTGAGTATGAAACTTCTTAGGAGGTTAGAATTTCCTTGAATTTTTTGTAACTGAATTAAATTTGATGGTGAAGGAAAATAAAAAATGGCCTAGAACTTCAGTGGGTCGATTTGAATTCCTTCTTTCGAGACGAAGAATCCAAGAAAATGACTGGAACCAATGTAAAACACACATTAGTGTGGATTGAGGCATATTTTGTAGTGTCAGCATCGTAGAAAGATAGCTCTCAAATGCATCAGGTGATCAGTCTGATTTCATGAATGTTTGGGTAAATTGTCTAGATAAGGTTGAATAATGTGCTTGATGTCATTGAAAGCATAATCTGTTTTTCTCTAAAATGTTTCCCCATCATTATTTAAATGAAAAGGGATTTTATTATAAGTGAATGTGCCCCAGAGAAATATGAATGTTTCCTTATATTGGTCCTCTAGGTGGATATTGATTTGATTGTATCCAGAAAATCCATCCATGAACGAAAATATTTCACATCTGGCACAATAGCCAATAATTTTGTCAATAAAGGGGGTAGGATAGTTGTCTTTTGGACAAGAAATATTGACATCCTGATAATCGATGCACACTCTGATTGTCCCTTGTTTCTTCATGACAGGAACAATGTTGAAAACCCAATAAGTAAGTGGAAAAGGGTAAATGAAACTAGCACGCGAAATATTTTTAGCTCCTGCTTTAATGGCAACAACCTTCTTGGGATGAACACGACGAAGGCGTTGATGTACCCGTCTAACATCAGGATACATTTTGATGGGGTGTTCAATGATACAAGTATATATGCCTGGAATTTACTCATAAGACCAAGCTTTTATATCCTAGAATTCATGAAAGAGAGAGCGATAAGTTTCTAGCTCTAACGGAGAACAACACATGCTGACATGAATGTTTTCTACAATGCTGGGTTTGGTAGAAATATCGATAGAAATGGTTTCTTATATATTTGATAAGTTTCACTCTGATTTTACTGCATTAATAGGAGAATAATTCGAAAAGAACATTTTTATCGATTGGTGATATAGTTCAATAAGATTATCTTATTTGTAATCCTGAAGATGGGAAGGATGATGATGATCTTCCCATGTTTCTCCTTCTGGCATCATGGATTCCACAATGCTCTCATCATTCAAGAAAGTGGATGAAAAATGATGAGATGGAGTACTAAGATATAATGAATGATCGACCCAAACTATTGACGACGATGATTTCATATTCACCGCCCAAGCCATTTAGATTGATTGCTATGCCAACTCAATTGAGATGGGTGGCATAAATTCATACAACGTGACAACTTTAGAATTATTGGTAATTTTGCTTAAGTTAGATGGAGTGGAATAAATCATGGAGTGGGTCTCTATTCTTGCAATACTACCAATGTCGCACGCAACAGTAATGCAAAGGTGCCCATCAAGGAAGAATCCTTTAAGAGTCATACACAAATTTTTTGAAGTACTAGCTAGGGTGCATGAACTAACAGAACACTTACAATTACCTAAGAACTGGAGGAAAATAAGGAGAGTTTATTGATGACTGTAATAACACCTTTATGAGGAAAGGCGATTATTCTAAAATAGGTTGAGACGATCGCAATCATAGCTTAAACCCATGGCCTTCCGAGTAACATTTTGTAGTCAAGGTGTCCGTCAACGACCTCAACTTCAAAAAGTAGAGTTTTTCCCCTAGTTCCACATGAAGTTTATTGATGATGCCACAAGGCTTATATGTATGATGATTAAAATCTTTCAACATCGTAGGAGATTGAGATAGGTGCCGCGATCCAAGTGACTTCCAGCAGTTCAAAGAAAATTCAAGTAGATTCTCCCTCATAAATAATAGTACGATGAATGAGGTGATTGAGAAAATTTACTTTGATGGAGAATTCCAATTCTGCTAGTACTTGTGGCACATAGCCCGTATGATTAAACACTATAAGATTGGAATCTGTCAGATCGATTCCACCAATTTCCGACAACAAAGCCTGTTTCTGGGAGGGATAATTTTGAAGTACCTAAAGCACCGACATAGATAAAGGGGATTGAGGCAAATATTCAACTATATTATAATTTTGGGCATGTCAGGCTCGAGGATTGAATGTCGATTTATGGATGACTCCCTTCGGTGGCTTGATTGTTAACTCAGGAATAGCAGTTGGCGGAAAATTTTTTGTGGAAATATTTGTGGTCAAGGTAGTAGGTTGATAAATAGCCTGACTACCATAATCCTTATTTTGCATTAACACCAAAACATCATTTTTTGGCTCTGTGACAGATAGCATAAGCACATGGGAACTAGAAGTTGGGTCCATAAGAACCATATTTGTGTCTGGATTCAGAAATGGATCTGTCAACAGAGCAGATTCATTCGAGGTCTTAAGAAATTTTGAGACTTCGGCATGGTGAGGAAAATCTCAATCAAAGTTCCCCTCATTACATATTATGCAAGGGTAATGAGGTTTTCGATTGTTTCCAATTTTTTGATCAGATGATCGTTCCTGCAGGGATGAATTTTGTTTTTCTTCACTTTCCCTTTTTTCTTACTTCTGATTTTCTTGTCGCTTTTTAATTTTTCATATGACATAGCATGAATGTCAAAAGAAGTTATAGGATCATAGCCATAGAGTCATGTCTTCTTGCAGTACCATTCATATCGTCATCGGCATGAGAGTCCTTAGATGGAGGAGGAACAATAAAATTAGATCACAACGCGTTGGGAATTTTCTCATAGAGCTTGCCAGACTGAGTATAAATCAAATCTAAGTATTGGGGATGAGCAATGACCTTCTCTTCAGTGACAACGCCACCCTTATCCACATCCTCGGTGATAGATGGGAGAAAGGATTTAATGAACCACTTCGAAAGGAGCTAATTAGGAACAAATGTCTTGACCACTCTACGATGACGATGCCACTCATGAGTATGATCATAAATGTGAGTAGAATTAGTCTATTTAAAAATCTTCAGGTGTTATGTTCCAGTTTCATATCCTATGGGTAACTGGAAGTGCGTTAGAAAGGTAGTAGCTAAGGCAATGAAATTATCAAATGAAGCTCGTGGTAATTCAATGTACCACTTCACGGTTGGACCAGTGAGCATATGCTAGAAAAGACATAGTCAAACAGAGTCATCATTTAAGGATTTGGATGAACACCATAAATGATAATTCATAACATGCATTGACAGGTATTCTCCAGGGTTTCCATTGAAATTAGGAATATCCGAGGGTAATCTATGTGGTATCAGTAGCCACCAATGAGCATAGTTGATTGGGTCATTGGTAAGCTGGTTTAAATCAGGTAATTATAAGTTGCAACAAAGGGAATCTGTCGATTTAAGTCAGGTTGAGCATAACCAGGATATGATGGAATTTCTTGGGAAACAATATTTTGAGCACCAACATAAGGAATTTGTTGTTGGTAACCTAGATAGGGGTTTTTTTGATAAGAAAACGCTTGAGGGTTCTGTTGAAAAAATCCTAGGTAAGCTACCTATTGTTGGAATTATTGTTGTGGCATTTGAGGTTGTGGCTGCCAAGGTGTCTTCCCACCAAGATTATAGCCCAAACTAGAAGACCTTTGACTCGGTTGTGAATAGGTAAGATCTGGTTGTGCCTGTGACATCCCATAATAGGGTATTCTAGCTTTTGAATAAAGAATTCTGGATACATGTGGTTGTTGTAAACCAACCAAAGGAGTTGGAGTATGTGGGCCCAAAACTTGAAGGTACTGGGTTAAAGGACCCACCCGAGACGGTTCAGGTACAACACACTGAGCCTGTAATAGAGGTAATTATGTATGAATAGTGGAGTAGATGTGGGTGCAACAGGTTGAACCAGTTGATATGAATGCACAAATGTTTGTTGTTTTATGGACAAGATAGGCTGCCACTAATAAAAAATACTTCCAACATTAGGGTGACCATATAAGTACAAAGTGCTGTCAAAATGTTTGACCATAGCTTGTCCACTAGCATGAGGAGTATAATAATATGGAATATATTGTTCTCCAAATGTTGGGAATCGAGTTGAGATTGTACTAGATGGTATATACCTAGATGGACCAGTTTGATATTACAATGAAGATGTATATAAAGGATCAAGTTGTTCAATACTCATTAGAGATGTACCAGATATAATACCATATGATGACATGGGTGAAGTTCACAGGTTTGAAGATGCACTAGAGAATATTCCAGATAAATATTGGTAGCTAGGTGGGATGCAAGGACCACCATATAGATGTGACTCTGGTGATGTGGTGAATATCAATGGGGTAGCAACAATAACAACTGTAATATATGGTACAATCGGAGATGTTGACTCAACCATGGTCATACAACCCAATGTATAGCCTATAGGATCTATGCGAACTCAAATTGAAATAGGATAAAAGAAAGCAGTGTGAGGTGATTGAGGAAAAGACTCATAAAGATAAATATCCTCCCAAAAGTGGGTCGAAGTTGAAGGTGTTTCATCTTGTGATATTTATTCAATCAAAATAAAGCTAGGTGGAAGGATTTTTCCATCAGACCCGAGATATATTTCAGGTGGTTGACTGTACGATATGGGGGACTCGATGGCTATGATCAACTATGGTGTGACAGATACAGGAAAAAATTCTTGTTGTTCAACTTTGGGATCTAGATGTTCTGGTAAAAGAACGATGGGATCTGGATCAACTTCCAATTGAACAACATCGAATTTGGGAGGTATGGTCTCACTCATTAGATGGATCATGACAACATGTAACTGTGAGGACTCTGTCTCGATAACAATAGATGAACCAGGATTTGTAGAAAAAACTTGAGACGACTATGGTATATGTGATGACGATGCTACACTAGAGGTACTTATAGTACTGGTTTCGGTATAACGATGTCGCCTTCACTAACTAGAAATGGTTTATGGTCATAAAGGTGTTTTAAGTGTTATTCTACACAAACGAAGGGGAAAAGGATGTTCTTCTTCCACGATGGCTGATTGATTTTATGAAAATAAAAAATAAAAAAAAAGGGTAATTCTAGGAAAAATTTTTATCAAGTAATTGTGAACTGTTGAATACTTGATGGCGAACCAGGAAGTATGGGCCATAAATATCACTGAATGCTACGTTTGGTGTATCAAAAGTTACAAGGTGACCGACTCGTTGTATTCGATATAATTACATACATGGAGCGAGGTATCGCACTCGGAATGTATCACAAACAAGTTAGTGACAACTTCTATGTTTAGCGACACTAGAACACATCTTTAGCTTAGACCTTCTAAACGTTATCGTTAATGTTACAATGCTTTGTTAGGTTGATTGATGTAAATCTTATGTTGATCTTGTTTAAAATTTTGTCTTTGAGTTTCACTGCGTGATGTAATGGAAATTCCTTAAAATGCAATCTAAATGATAAGAAAAGTTTTCAATTTAGTTTTTTCGATGGAAATCCTAGCTACTAAGGGGAAAGAGCAATCATTTTTTGAGCAAAAAACAAAGAGCACAAACTAAATGTAGATTTCCTAGTTTGTTCCTATGCTATACACACAATTCTCTAAATTCACATGCATGTTTTTCATTTCAGCTCCCTTTAATGTGAATGAAATAAAGGAAACTAGATCCACAAATCAATCAAACAAGTGTTTTCTTATGAGAAACGAGGAATGAAACAACAATTTCTCTTAGGAAAATGAATAATGGAACTACAATATTCCTAGAGGAAAGAAGGAATGAAACAACAAATTCCTTTTCGAAAACAGAATTGACCTAATGCAAAAATTAACTACTTTGAATTTGATTTTCCAATGATAAAGAAAAACAACTAGTAAAACACTGAACACATTACTTTTCAAAGGAGGAAGAACATGAAAGTTTACTAGTCTCTAAGAGTAATCATACATTTGAGAATACAAGAAAAAAGTTTCTCAAAGTGAAAGAAATGATAAGTTTTGATGGAATTTGGTTTGTTTAGGGGGAAACACAGTCTCTAAGGGGAGACAATTCATTGTAGAGAAACCCTGAATGGGAGACAGTGCACTGCAATGCATTGTGTCTTGACTAACAGTGCGTTGGGTGCAACTAGGTTTATGAAACAAGAAGCTAAACACACTTCTAATGCAATTTTTTCATTGAAATGACTGATAACATAAAGTAGATGCTACTGATGAAGATAAAAAAAGGTAGAAAACACCAAGAATGACGAGATACTCCCTAGCAGAGTCGTCAATTTTCTATACAGAATTTTAATCTACGGATAAATCAAATTCCCTAAGTGTGGCGTTCTTTCACTCAAAACAATAGAGGAAAGATAGCTACTATTTTATCTAAAACAAGCAGATATATAGAAATGAGAAAGAGCCTACTTGTAATTCTTTTTCTTGACTTCTCCTTCTATCATTGTTGTCTTCACTCTCAATCCAACTTAAGCCGCTAGATTGATTCCTGAAAACACAAAGAGAGAAAAAAAAACAACATGAAATATAAAAATATCTACTTATATTAATCCAAGAAAACTGATTAGATCTAAAATGCATATATCATTCAAGAATACATTGCACAAGATATAGACATATGTATGGGAAAATTAACATATATACTTATTAAAGAGTAGGAGGAGAAGATTACAACCAATGGATTGATTTGTCATCAACCTGCTCCAACTTCATTCCTGCCTCATCACATCCAACATCATCTCCCCAACATATCAGTACTTTCACTCTCTTATCAAATGAGAATCCAACAACACAACTTTGAACAAAATTCTTCCTCCCTAGCACTTAGATGAGTGCTGAATTTATAGAGAAATTGATGGCATTTTCTCATTGAATGGCTTTCTAATAATAGGAAAGACATGTTTCCAAGTTCAGGGGTGGTGGATGGAAAATTGAATTCAAGGTATGACACCTATGGACTCTTCTAGAAGGATCTAGCCATGTGGAGATTCCCAGAACAATGAGACTTCCTCTCCCTGGTGACAAACACACCCTTGAGTGCTAGGAAGTGCACTGTAATGCACCCTTGCATGGAGGAATTGGAACTGCAATGTAGTTAGTCCTTTGCAGATGAGCGTTAGTGAGTCAGTGTGTCATATAATATATACTTTAAACCTTGGAAATCTCACAATTGAATCCATGAATGAAACTTCTTCACTTGGGGCATATATCAACTGTAATCTAAGGGGATGATAGGCCCTATTTCATTGGCCTTGGGGATGATATCCAGCTTTACTAGGTCTTGGGGGATGACGCCGAAATTGACCTATAACAATGATGATGAGATTCATGGTGTGATGGTAACCAAGTTGATGGTGTGATGATGATGAGGTTGATGGTGTGATATTTGGTGTGTATTGTTGCACTAAGGTATCGTTAGGTTTGAACGATCTTTTTTTAGGTGAAAAAAAATAATTTTTCATGTGGGTCTATAGCTGTGAGTTCCTTTTGTATCATACATAAGCGTGCAATGATTGATACTATTTGATGGCATAAGAAATATGTCATGCATTTGTTTAATGTAATTGGTGTAATAAAAATAAAAATCTCTTCGTTTTTATGGATCTAATGAAAGGCACTATTCGAATGGTATGGAAACAAAGCTTAAAATCACTTTGAAGCTTCTAAAACACTCCTGCACAAACCAGTTTTAAATCTTGAAGCTGGTAGTTTAGAAGCTCATATGGCCTTATTCCTCAACATTTTATTGGTAATTTCTTTGTTATAAATGTGGCCTAGTCAGATGTGCTTAATCTGGGTTATTTGTTGGCATACCTGAAGCCCTCAATAATGAAGATTTACTCCCCTCCTGAAGCACTCAACACCCAAAAATTGTTGCATCTATGACATCATGTATATTCACAATAGCATTATTGTATTGGCATATATTTTAAGGTATCTTGAAAATGGATGGATAGCAGTGTGGAGTGGATTTAATTCTGCTAGGAGAGTTATCTTTGTAGCTTGTGCAGCTGACCAGATGAGTTACATAGTAATGATAGGGTTGGTGGTGACTACATTGAGGATGGTGTCATGTAATGTGGAGGAATGATAGGTAATAATGATGCCATGAGGATAGATATCGTGCCAGAGTTATGATGATGCACTATCAAGATTGAAAATATTATTGTGATGCATGGTGTGATATTGCTCTCACGATAAAACCATTCAAAAATTATTTGGGTGGACTAGAGTTATATGTATATTTATATCATCAATTTTTTATGTTATCTCTAAGAGAAAACTATGATCACGTTATGGGAGTTACACCACACTTACAGGAGATGCTGAAAAGAGAAATTTTATAGAATAATGCACGATTCAAAGTGTTGTTGTCTCTCCTTCTCATCCTCAAGCCGTTGGTTTAGGATGAAAATATCCAACATGAATATAGGAAGGGGGAGAACATCAATTGCTAAATTTGATTCCAAAAACCAAACTGGAAACACAATCGTCGACCTTGTAGTTTATGGAAATAGGTGAGGTCAATGATCTAGGGTTTCATGAGGTATTTCGAATGAAATTTAGTGTTCTTCTTTCATGTAATAATACTAGAGGTGAATGAAATGAGTTTGGTTTGATGGATATTCCTAACTATTTAATGGATGGGGTAAAAGGGAAACTTTAGTTATCTTTATTTTTGGATTGGGTTTGGTCACTCTATTGTGGTACATTTGGGGAATGCTGAGTGGATAGAAAATGTGCATGATGGAGAGAGAATTAAGGATGCATCTGTTTTATTTCTCCAAATTGGATTGATATCTTTATATGGATGCATTATGTGTATTGTATGGTTTTTAATCTCGTAGAATCTAACGTGTGTAGAGGATTAGAAGGTGGATACAAAAAAATCCCTTATGGGAGAGGAGATTGCAGCCTTTAATATCAGTAACTAGAAAACCTCTTCTTGGATATATTTAGGTATAATTCTTAGGGACATGCTAGTGATATTTTATGTTGCATGAATCAATCGACCATGGAGGTGATTACCTTGATGTTGTCTCTCCGCTTTCTTCTAGTCACAAGGTAGTAATTTTAATTCTTGTATTCATATTTTAGTCTGGCGCACACAATAGATTGGCCAGTTTCAGAAACGTCGGTGAATGGTTGATGTGAGAAAGAGCTTATATTTTTCCCTTTGTAGGAGTTATATTTATTACTTCATTTTTTATTGGATAGACATCAATCAGGAACGTTTTCAAGAAGATAAATTTTCTGGGGATTTTAAGAAGTTGGCTTTTTCCTCAATGGTGTGATTTTGGAGTTCCCTTTTGTTGTTGAAAACACTAATGATGTAGCATTTCTTGTTGGAAGAAACTCTCCACTAGGTCTACACATTGTTATTTACAAGATCAAGTTGAAGTTTGGACAAATACAAGTTGTTTAATAAAGCCTATAACTTCCAAATTTTGATGAAAACTAGTGTAATCACTAGGAGACAACCAATTAAGGCGGTGTATTGTCTTCATGGAGATCGAACATATTTAACAATATTACCTCGCCTTTCAAAATATATACTAAACAAACCATAATTGATGGTCATGAAAAATGTTTCTAATGAGTTTTTTATCTTACCGGGATCAATAATGTGTGGGTATTGTTCTCTTCTTTGAATACTTGGGAAATTTTCATTGCTAAAGAATCTTGGGTTTAGGCCAGACATTTGCTTCTCATGGCTGATGAAATTTTTGTAGTTTGAGGAATTCTTCATGAGGCTACCAACTGTTATAAATGCTATTCCTTTTTAAGAAAACAAGGAGAACATTGGTATTGAAACTCATGTTCAAATTACATTGAGAATATCCGAAGTTGTTGAAAGGCTTATATATGCAGAAGAAGCTATGATGATCATTATAGAATTTTCAACTGACTTGATATGAAATGGAAAAGTATTTATTGGCCGGAAGAATATATTGATCTATTTATGGTGAAAAATTTTCATTTGAGGCATAAGTTCGACATGGATTATATCTAGTTGAAGCCTTGTTTCTTGATCATGGAGCCTAGCTGAAAAGGTACTGTGATAGAGTCTAGAATTTATCTCTACATTTTTAGTGCTTCGAAGAGAAGAATATTTATGCAACATTCATTTGTTTGTATGCATATAAAAATAATTGTGAGCATGGAGTATTGGTTTGCAACGTTCATATTCATATTTCAATCTTCATATGGTGCTACAATTGTTTTATTATAAACATTAGAAAACATACTCTCCAGGAATACCTAATGATTATCCAATGGACATTGTGAGGTCCAATGTAATCCCACATGGTGATTGCTCATTGTATGTTTGAGTAGTTTTGGTGTAAATTTCTCCATTTGTGAACTTCAAGGGGAGGAACTTGATTGAGCGTTTTCTTATATCCTTGTGATAGTTGGAGAAAAACGATAGCGATAAAATAATGTCCACTTCTTTCTTCTTCTCTAGCCTACTTGAACTCACTAGTGATTTTTTCCCATCTTGATTTAACCTGTGGAACTCTGAAATATTTTCACAACATGCAATATTGTTTTTAAGTATACGAGGGAGCATAGAAAGATTTCTTACTGGATAAATATACGATAGAAATTGTTGTATCTCTAGCACTCTTAGTGCAAGAGGTCGAAGTTACAGAAGGCTTATCACAATGAGATGTGCACATTGGATTCGAGATTTTTAAATTTCTACAAGCCAACATCTCAAACATACATTCAAGAAGACTATGTCGGCATGTTAAAGCCTTCGTTGATGCATTTTTTTTGGCGCTTAAGAATCAGCATAAAATATGAATTATTGATTTAAATCATCATACAGTTCTCAATATAATGCATTTCTCATTATGTTCTTTCTTTCCACAATATTTTCTCTTTCAAAGTGTTCTCACAACAATATTTTCCACTGCTCATACAATGTTCATATGGCATATAGATAAACGTTCATTTTGGAGAATCATTCATTCAATATGGAGGAGCTCTAATAATCCATCTAGAGTAGCATTCATTCAATGATAGTATCAATATTGTTTATGTAGAACAATACATTGCAGGTTATATATCATTAATACAATGATGACAGCTACACTAAGGACTCTTTCAAAGGCTACAATACTTTTGTAACCCCCTTGCCATTGATGTCAAAGGGGTAGGTAATCATAGGAAAGAAACCACTTCTTAGAGTGAAAGGGGGAGGAAAAATGTGTTGACATCAATGCCAAAGGGGGATATTTTTGTAAATATTGTCATTGATGGAAAAGGAACAGATCAATATCAACAAAGGTATATAGGAGAAAAAACAAAGACAAAGAGGAGCGACAAGGTATGTAAGAGAAATAAAAAGGCAAAGAAGGAAAAAGATCAGCAAAGAAAAGGAGAAGAAATCAAAGCAATAGCAAGAAAAGGAAAAAAAAGGCAAGTAGTAGGAAGCAAAGACAAAGCACAAGATCATCCATCCAAAGGAGTAGAAGGAGGAGGAGGAATGTTGATACATTGAAATGTTTTGATAATGCTACAGAGATTGCTATATTGAATTTTTTGTTGTGATGTGAACTTTTTGATTGAGATGAATCGTTGTGATGCAAAGGGAAGACTCCAAGGCAAAGGAAAGAATCTAAGGAAAAGGGAAAGATGTTGCAAAATTATTGTCATGCATTAATGATAAATATTTTTATTTGTTTTTTCCATTAGTTTGATGCATTTAATAATTACATGTGGCTGGAATTAATATTGGAGGAATTTTATTTTATGTTCTAATATGAAGAGTTTGGAAACAAATGATTGGAAGGAAAATAGTCAATCTTGTTCACTTCATATTCTTATGTTGAATAAAAACAACGAGAAAATTATCTTTATAAAATATGTTATTTTGGAGGGGAAAAGGAGTCAGACAGTGGGATAATGTGTGAGAGTTGATAGAGATATTATGCATTAGCTACATGGCACATATGAAGCGAATGTGAAGCAGATTTGAAGGGAATAAAAGGAAGAAGTAAAGATGGAGGTATGAAGAATTAATGATCAGGTAAATAAACCTATTGTTTCATTTTGTATGAGGGGATTGCAATCTCCTTTCAAGTTGTGGATTGATAAATATTAAGTTGGAGTTGGTTGAGGTAGGAGCCTCCTGTGGGTTGTAGCCTACATAAAACATATGGGAATTCGAGCTTCCTTGCATGTTGTAGGTTGTAGAAAATTGAGGTAGAAGCCTCATGTAGGTTGGAGCCTAAAGAAAATTAGATGTAATAAGGATTAGGAGCTTGCCTTTGCATCACAACAATAATAAAATTATGGTTTTCTCCATTATCGGTTTTCGTTTATATCTAGTGTCCATATGCATTGTTATTATGTGTGATGTGATATATTGGTTTGATTATTACTTGTTGTTCACATATTCAATTTTTTGGTCATTATTTGCTAAGTTTCTCATGAAATGTTTTAGTTAGTGAGTTTAATGAACATAATTTTATTGTCTGTGAATAGACTAAACTGATTCACCCCTCCCTCTCAGTTTAGTCAAGCTTTCATCGCATAGTATTCATATTTGGGTTTAATATAGATCCATTGGATTTATAATTGTGGTCAACCATGATAATACGTCACTTTGTAGCAAAACTTCTCTCAATATGAAAACCAACCAAAGTCACATTATGACAAGGATTGTCTCAATATGTAAATCAACCATGATAAATCATGTTCCAATGTTGTATTGTATCAAAGATTATCTCAATATGTTAATCAAGCATGGTGACATTGTGACAAAGATTATATCTTTTTCCAATTTCACATTATGACAACCATGGTCATCGATGGTCAACCATGGTCCAACATTGTATTATGAAAAACATTTTCTCAATATGAAAATAAGCCATGGTGAAGTATGTTCAACCATTGACCAACGTCACATTGTGCCAAAGGCTATCTCAATATGAAAATCAGTCGTGCTCAACCATAGTCCAACGTCGCATTATTACAAAGATTGTGTCAATATGCAAATAAATCATTGTCAACCATGGTCAACCATGTTATTTTAAGGTTTATAATATTTATGTTAGGATTTATATATATTGGGTTTATAATTTGTATCCCTTGTGTTTAATATTATTCCTTTGGGTTTTTAGTATTAATCCCTTGAGTTTATTATTCCTTGTGGTTTATAATATTTATCTTAGAGATTATATTCCTTGGGTTTCTAATATTAACCCATTGGGTTTAATACTATTCCCTTGAGTTTTTAATATTAACCCCTTGGGTTTATTATTTCCTTGGGTTTATAATATTTATCTCAAGGTTTATATACCTTGGGTTTATAATATTAATCCTTTGGGTTTAATATTGTTTCCTTGAGTTTATTATTTCCTTGGATTTATAATATCAATCGCTTTGGTTTATTAATCTAAGGGTTCATATTGATAGGGTATAATGTTATTCATAAAGTCTTTAATATTAGTCTTTGGGTTAAATTTAAATCGTTGTGTTTAATTAATAAAAAAAAAAACATTAATTTAAATTATTAAAAAACAATATTTATATATATAAATATTTATATTATTTTTTTTTATAAAAACAAGATTTATATTAATTAAAATTTAATTAACCATATTTATGTAAATAAATATTTATTTAATTAACAATATTTATACAAAAAAGAAATATTAATAAATAATAATAATAGTTATTTATTTATTTATTTAATTATTAATTTATTATGAGTGATTTAATAATTAATTGATAATAATGCATTAATTATTTATTCAATGAGTTAATTAATTATTTAATGAATTAAATAATTATTAAATTAATTTACCAATAATGAATGAAATAAAAATTAATTAATTAATTAATAATAACTATTTAATTATAATATCAATTAATGAAGATGATGATGACGATTAACCTCCACTAAGACTAATGCGCCCTATCGTACCTCAAGAAAGGGAAACAAATCTAAGTTTGATTCTTGAAAATCTTGTTTATATGATCAAAGAGAAGGGAGAAAAGTGTTCCAAGATCATTATGGGTGGGATGGCTTAAAAGGTCAAGAAGATTGTAAGTGTAGCAGATGTTAGGGAATTGAGAGAAGATGTGGGTAAGAGTCAGGTAGTCTAAAAGGAAGTGATTTTCACCTTCCACATGCTTAGTATCACAATCTGACATATTCTATCATTCCAAAGAGTCTTGGGAAGAGACCACCACCCGTTCTCACTCCGAAGGTCATGAGAATTAGTTCTTATCCTAGAGATGTTCATTTTTTCTTAGTGATGGTCAACACAGAAAGATAATTACAATTATCAAGGGTGGGGTTCATCACCACTTTCTAGTACCTTAGCTTCCTTTTAGCTGCCATATCCTGATCCTCCCAAAGCTTGTCCTTAAAATTGGAGGTAATAGTAATTTTTACACTATATTTTATCCCCATACTAAGCTCCTCCTTAATTCCCCAATGGTTGAACCGAGTTTGAGCATCCTTATGCCATGTGCGTTTGAGGTGAAGGTGGGGGTTTTGGCTACAGTTAGAAGCAATTTTAGGGATCCTTTTGGATTCCATGTTGTAAATATTCTTATTATACATCAAATATCTAAACATAGTCATATTTTCAATGGGGGGAAAGATACCTTCGATCAAGAGGATATGATAGGGAGTATTTCCCTTTATCTTTAGGTTGTAGGTTATGAATTGTTTCTAAATCATCTCAATATTCCTCTATGACTCTCTAGATATATTGCAACCCAAAACTTCACATCTGTATAAGACAACAGGGGTGACGAGAATCTCAAAGAGGAACCTCTTTTTACTCCAAATGTAAATATCGATTGACTTATATTTTCTTTCAATCTCATAATAAGATTTCTAGCCTCCAATAATCCTTTTCTCGATGTTATAATGCCAGTTGAGTTGAAGCGGGAAGTCGATGTACAAATATTTATAAGAAGAAACCTACTCTAAGCATTGGTTATTATAGACAAAACTACCATGGGTGATATTTTTGGATTTAATGATAATGACTTTAGTCTCGTTGGTATTTAACTATCATGCCCATCTTGGAGAAGTAGACATAAAGAGTCTGAAGCTCCTTGTCAAGGTCATCATGGATTTTTGCAAGAAGAACAATATCATCATCATAAAGGAGAACGGTAATGAGAACCCCAACAAGCTCGATGCCTTTGCATCGTGCAGTTTCTGAAAAATATTCTAGCTTATCATGTATATGCCAAAAAGGCTAGGGGATAGGGGATACCCCTTCTTAGATCTGATATTACATTTAATGTCTTTAGAGCACTCCTCACTAGTTTTAAGCTTGGTAGTGACGACCTCATAGAGATGAATCACAACAATCCTCAGCTTAGGAGGGATTGTGATCTCTTTATGTCTCTGACAAAGCTTATCTAAAGGAAAAATGTTTAAAGTATTTCTAAAGTCGACAAAAAAACATAATAGATTGACTTTAATATTGTGAAATTCCTCCACAATGATTATGAGAGTGACAAGATCGTCAATAGTTGAGTGATGTCTTCTAAAACAAACTTTCCCTATAGATATTTTTCCCTAGTGAAAGGCTAAGGTTTTTTTCCAAAATTATTTAATAGTAATATTAATTATGAATTATAATCATAATTATAATTATAATCACATTTATAAGATTTTGGTGTATATCAACGAGGGGTTAAATTTGACAGGTCCCCATACCCATCAGCTAATTTTTTTATGACGATCTTATTTTCAAATGGCCCTTCATATCACTTTTAATATTTCCTTTTATGAGTTTCATCTAACTGAAAAAAAAAAAAAACACAATGTATACCTTCAAATATTGAAGTGAATGAAATTAAAATTTGAACATATTAGGGTGAAAAACAACGAACCATTGCTAAAATGAAGCTTCCAAAGTTTCATTTTTAATTAGATATTTTTCTTCAGAAAATTTAACAATTTAGTTTAAATTTCAATCAGATTTTGCTAAAATGATGTCTAGAATGTGGATATTAGATATTGTCAATAAAGTTCTTCAAATGAAATTAAAGGCCAATTGAACTTACTAAAGTTAAGATAAAGCGTTTCCTAGAGAAGAGTCTGATACTCATGAGTCTCAGCTAAACAAGGAGCCTCGTCCTGCAGGAATTCCATGGAGGAGGGAAAATATTCCATGAAATCTAACATTCTTAACAATTTACAGGAAGCTTTTGTTAAAAAAATTTCTAAGATACAGATATTAGAATTTGCCTGTATAAATTATTCAAATACATTAAAATCTACTCGAACATACCCGAGTGTAGGTGAAGTCTCCGCTTGAGAAAAGTCTAGTACTCGTGACTCAGATGTGATAGGGTTGGAATGATAGTCAAATTGATTTTTAATTTGAAGAATTGATCAAATATTTAACCAAATAGTGATAACAGAAAAAATACTAATCAAGACTTTATTAAATTAGGCATTTGTTGATAGACTTGATGAATAAATTGGAATATAAAGACCCTCACTAAACTATAACTCAGTCACATAAAGAAAACAATTATTTCTATAAAGATCATCTTGAAACTCAGACAATCCATAATTTCAATTGTCCTATTATATTTAAATCTTTAGTTTAATGGGGAATTGAATTATTTACCACTCCTAACAATATTTTAAAATAAAATGTATAACATAAAAAACATACCCACTTCTAAAGCCTCATCTAGGAATGTCTAAGATAAAAAAAAATACCCACTTCCGAAGTATTATTTAGGGTTACAAAATGTGACCAGCCTAAATCCATTTTAACTTTGGATCCACCGAACCTGAAATGTTTCAAATTTCTTTTCACTAAGTGAAAAGAGATTTGTGTGACAAGATATTTGATATCTCTCTATGTGCTTGGTAGATCTTGAGTTAAGATGGATCTAGGCTGGTTTAATTTTACCCTTTAAATATGTTATGTTCCACATGAATGTCGTGGATCAATACCATGGGTTCTCATACCATGTGTCAATTCCATGGGTGACTACCATGAAATTATTTTTATTTGAATGTTATTTTTTATTATTTTATTTTATTTTTTATCAATTAAAAATGTTTTCACATAGTTCGATTTTTATTTTTAGTGATAAACAACACATTACATTACATTACAACCAAACTATATCCATATTAGATCCATCTTAAATCTGGAGCTATCAAGGGACTAGAGGGATCAAATCTCTTGACATGCAAACCTCTCTAGAGTGATCTCTTGAGATGCAACCCTCTTTAGAGTGAAAGGATATTTGATCTTGTACATTCATATTGAAGATGGATGTAAGATGTTTTAATTCCCCCTTTAAATATGCTATATTCCACATGAATACCATGGGTTGTCATACTAAGGGTCAATACAATTAAGTTATTTTTATTGTAACATTATATTTTTATTAATTTAATTTTACATTGATCAAATAAAAATGTATTAACATAGTGCTATTTTAAATTTCATTTAATTTTTAGCGAGTTCAAAAATAAATAATTTTATTAAAAAAATAAAAATTACTATATTAAATAATATTGTATTATTTTTTAAAATAAAAATATTACATTTTAAAATGTTATATTCAAAATGTACAGTACAAAAAATATCTATGGTAAATTCATTATTTTACTTTAATCTTATTTTAGTTTATAATTTTATTTTATTTGGTTTTAATCTTAATCTTAATTTTAATCTTATGTAATTTGACTAATTCACTGTATTAAGTCACAAGTTATCTGGAACATACCAAAATACATGCATTGTGTGTTGTTGAAAGTAAAAATTACCCACATACAAACTGAGGTAGGGTGAAGTAGGGGTCATGCACAAGTAGGATGTCAAAAGAATCGACACTCCACATATCCTAGTATGAGCGATATATAAATAAAAAATATAAAAAATATATATATAAATTTTGAAACTTGTGGTTTTTTTTTATATACTAGTCACTATGACATTTTTAAAAATTAATTGCAAGTTCATCCTAACTTGTTTGTTTCAGAATAAACAATATTTTACTAGTAAAAAGTGGAAAAACGGGTAAATGGGCTTAAAATTTAATCCCTAATATCAACTATATTTCACCCCGTGAGCATCACCTGATGCAATGAGTGCTAATGTGCTATCTAAAAATCATGAGAAATTATTCAGTTATGACTACCTTAATGAGTGCTAATTGTGCTATTTAAAAATCATGAGAAATTAGTGAGTTACGACTACCTCTCATGGAAATGGTCATAGATGAATGACTTAATTAACCCAGTTGAATCCAAAAAATGATATCTAATACAATGCACTCACGAAACCCCTCATACTCAAATACAAAGAATAAAGGGAGCTCTACTAGAATGGTTCATCAGGCACAATAATTTCTAAGGTTTTGCAAATGGGGTAGAAATTTAAGTAGGCTTGATTGTGGGGAAAACTCCACAGTTAAGTGAACTTGAGCTAGAAGAGTTTTGGGATGGGTGACCTCCCGGGAAGTCCTGCTATCTAGGAGCAAGTGATGATTTCTGCTGCTATGTGACGCAATGATTGCTAATTGGGCTATTCAAATATCATGAGAAATTAGTAAGTTACTATTACCTCTCATGAAAATGGTCATAGATGAATGACTTACTTTACCTAGTTGAATCTAAAAAATAATATCGTATTATTATTTTTATCAATTGCATTTACTAATATCATTTGACTATTTTTTTTTTTAATAGAGTCGGTTGCTATTTTGTATTCCAAAAAAATAGGAGAAGAAGCTCCTTGTTTACATGCTACACTGCTTGCAGTGCAACAGAGGAAGTAGCTACAACAAAATGCTACATTTTCCTTGCTTCTAATGTTCGAGAAAAACTGAAATACAGACAGTGCATATACGCGGACAAACTGAGATAAAAGAAAAACAAACTTAAAACACATGCTTAATTTTGAGAGTGGAGATCAATTGATGCTGATATGGCACCCTATTAAGGCATCTATATTATCCTCATTGCCGACATTCCTCATGTTGTTGGAGCTGGAGCTAAGAGTTGTGCGCTTCTCCAGGATGTATTTGAGTATTTGCACTGATTCTTCAACGTGAACACATCGATTGGAGAGTGCATTATACTGATTTTGAAGAGAGGTGACCCTATGGAGGAAAAAATTAAAATCTGCTTCATGCTTTTCATCTAAGATCTTAAACGCTGTCTGCATCTTTGCATCTAGGATTTTTTGGTGAGCCCAGATTTGTTCCAGCTCAGCTTGAAGATCTATGCAGTGAAGGAAATCTTCGTTGGGTGCCATGATGGAGGCAAATAAGGAGCGGAGGGCAGGTGTAGCTTCAGTAGAATGAAGGGTGCAAAGATGAGTAGAGGCTACAAAATCAGAAGGCTGAGGAATGAGAGGGGAGAGCGCCAGAATAGCAGAGCTAAACGAAGGAGCATGGGATAAAAGGGATTAATTGGGAGAGTAAGGGGAATCCAAAGGCCAAATCAGAAGAGTGATGCAGAGGGGGGAATACCACAAATACAGAGAGGGAAGGTATGTCTGAAGGAGCGGGGATTAGGAGAATATAAATGACAACACAGGATGAGGGAGGCAGCTCAGGGGGAGACCCAAAGGGATAAGGTCACGGGGAGGCGAATGGAGGGAGTATGAAAAAGTCTGAGGAGCACAGAAAATTTTGAGTGAGGGATCAAAATGAGTTTGGATATTGTCTGCAGCAAGATCATGGCAGTGGCATAAGATCTATGACATTATTACAAAAAATGTGCCCTAAGATTCAAGGACATGCTCTGTTAGCGAGTTGATCAACGCCCTTATTAATTTTTCAGAGGATGTGATAGAAGGTTGTTTATTTGATACCTTTTAATAGGCTACCACTTCTGTTGATTTTCTAATGAAGAGCTATTTTATTTGATGGTTGAGCATGGTTCATCAAATTGATGATATTGGAAGAATCACCAAAAACCATAGCGTTAGAAATTTTGATCTTTTTTAGCTGATATAAACCTTGGAGGAAGGAATAAGCCTCCACTCTATTTTTGTGGTGCTAAGACCCCATTCAAAAGTTGTGAGAATGATACCATTCGTATTTCTGATGATGCCTCCCGCACCTACAATGCCCGGATTCATTTTTGATGCACCATAAAAAAAAAGAGAAGGTCTTCCACTATTTTTTATCTATTTGATGAAGTCCTCATCTTTGAGCTGTATCTTCCAAATTATGTCTTTTCTAGAGGGCTGATTTGAAGGGGGCTTAAAGCTACTAGTTCTATCCCAAAGGTTGCTGAGGAAATTCCTTTCCTGAACAAAACGTTCACTGAAGTCGATTCTATTGTTTAATTTGGCAGATATTTTTTTCAAGGGTAAGACTCTAGGATTTACTGCAAACTTTCCTAAAATAAGGCTCTTTGTCTCTGAATATCTCCCTGTTCCTAGTGAGCCAAATATTCCATAATACTACGTATGGCAGAGTGTGCCAAACCCTCTTCGAAATATTTCTCTTATTTTTCCCCCATGGGTAGTTGCTCTTCCAATTTTGGAGAACCTCTGCTATGGTGCCTTGCTGCTCCCAGAGAGGCTGGTAGGAAGGGATGGGTTCAAACCAACAATGTGCAAGAAAATGACACCCAATGAAGACATGGAATGTTGTCTCTTCAGCACCTTGACAGTTGGGGCACATTGATGGTCCGAGAACACCACTTTTCTTGAGATTTTCTGAAGTTAAGATTTTTCCTTTCAAGAGCATCCATGTGAAAATATTAATCTTGGGGATAGATTATGATTTCCTTAATTCTTTCCAATTGGGCCAAATAGTTGTAGGATAATAGTCATTGCAGAGTTTCTTGTAGGCTACTTTGATGGAATACGCTGAGCCAGAGGGGTCCCAATGAAATCCATCAATGTTTTATTTTTTTAAAGGAGCGGCGCCATAAAGGTGAGTTTGCACGGTGCCAAGATTAGCTTCAAGAGGAGAAGGGACTTTGGGGAGGTTACAACCAACCCAGTTTTGGGTTTGTTCATCCCATTTAGAAAAATGGCTTAAGAGGTTGTAGCCCATATTACTGAAATGAGAGATGATGCATTGGGTGCCAAGTTTGTATAAGATGGGGATTTTCCCCATAATTAGGTATTTCCCAACATTGACAGAGTTACCCCACATGGGAACTTTAGAGAGGTTTTGAGCTAAAAAAGAAGTGTATTTCTTGCAGAGGGCCCAGATTTTAGAGCATGGTATATTATGGATGTCATGGTCTAGAAGGTGTCGTCGGGTAGAATTAAGGTATTTTACCTGCAAGACTCTTTTCCACCATGCATGATTCCCACTGATTAGTCTCCATACGATATTCCCTCCAAAAGCTCCATTCATAAGCTTGGGAGAGAAAAATCCAATCCCTCCATGTTCCTAATCTTGAATTACTTGTCTCCACTTGACAAGATTGTATTTTTTCTTTTCATTTTCCCACCTTGCCATAGAAAGTTCCTAATGATAGCTTTGAATTTGATATGGATGATATAAGGGGCTTGAAGGAGGATGAAGTGATATAAGGGCAGAGATGAGAGACTAGATTTATGGAGGACAATGCACCCTACTAGATTAAGCCATGAGGAGCCCCATTATTGCACTTTTGTCTTCATTTTGTCAATTGTAATATTCCATACTTCAGCCTTTAAAGGGCCAACAATGACTTGCACTCCCAAGAAAGTGAAGTGGTCCCAATTCAGCTTGCATGGGACAACAAAATTATTAGCAATGTTGTGGATGGTTTGGTTGGTGGCATTCCAACCATAAATGCAACTTTTTTGAAAATTAATCAACCCTCCAGAATAGAGCATGAATTTTTCCAAGACAGTTTTAAATCACTGAGAAAATGTAATAGATGCACCTCCCATTAGAAGAGTGTCATTTGTGAATTGATAATGGTTCATATTTTTAACACCATTACCGAATTTGATGCCCTTGATGAGGCTAGCTCGCCTCATATGATCCAGGGCCCGACTAAAGCATTCCACCATGAGAATGAAGAGGTAGGGGGAAAGAGGGCACCCCTATCTTAAACCTTGGGAGATGTTGCACTGAAAATTATCATCTTGACATTCTTCTATCTGTATGAGCTCATTATCACTCATACTTCCTCCTTTGCAAGTCTAACACATCAGTTCCTCATGTCAAGCCTTAAAAATAAGAGAAAAGCTCTCAAAAGTCTCTAAAACTCTGGTATCACACTTTCTCTTTGTCATACCTGCGGTCCCACACCTAATTTTCATGACTCATGTCTAGAGAAAGATAAGTTTGTTTGGCTATTTGTTTGTAGATTACCTTTTGGTACTAGGGAGATCGATCTTGTCTGCAAGATTGATTTATCGGGTCAACAGGAGGATTGAAAGGAGGGTATTGGTATGCCATTGACGAGGGTAGATATCCAAGGGCCAGAGATGCAAGAGTTAATGAGGGCAAGGAAGTTTGGATCAAAATGCATTTTTTGGAGCACAACAGAGAGGAAAGAGTGCCTAACCCTTTTGAAGCCATTGGCAAGATGAAGCTTTAGGATAAATCATTTTTCATTGCATGAGATGCTTGAGTGAATGGCTTCTTTTACAAGGAGGATGGAATCAGAAATTTTCCTTTGGGAGATGAAGCCTCCTTGATTTTCTGAAATGAGGTTGTGGAAAAAGGGTTTGAGGCGCAAGATCAGTATTTTAGTGATGATTTTGTAGGAGGAATTACAAAGACAGATGGGTCTAAATCTAGAGAAGGAGGAGGGGTGATTTTCTTTGGGGATAAGGGAAAGGAAGGTAGAATTGGTATAGCCCCCAATTCTCTTCTTCCTCTGAGTCCATTGTATCATTTTAATAAGATCCTTTTTTATTAGATCCCAATATTTTTTGTAAAAACTGATAGAAAACCCATCTGGCCCAAGAGCTTTGTCTGGGTGCAAAACCCAGATTCCTCTTCTTCGTCGATCTATTTTTTGAAAGTGTTTTTCATCTCCTCGGTAATCATGTTTGGAAGTTATTGTAAAAGGCCTGAGTAATATTCTCACATTTTTGTTTCTGTTAGGAGATATTTGTAATGCATGGTGACAACTTTTTTAATTAATTCTTGATATGTTTGAATTTTTCCTTCTGCATCAATGATTGTGGCAATATTGTTCCTGGCTTTTCAAATAGTAGCTTTCTTGTGAAAAAAAGAAGTATTATTATCACCTGCTTGAAGCCATATATTCCTAGATTTGACTCACCATTTATCCTCTTCTTTTGTGTTGGCTCTGAAGAGTTGCGAATAAAGATATTTTTCCTGATTGACGCGATCTTGATTAAGGCTGTGAATGTTGATACAACTGTGAACATCATCCATCTTGGACTTAATTTCAATCTTGGTCTTTTCTGGCTCTTTATATTGAGTTTTAGCGCATTCCTTCAGGGCCAGTTTAGTTTTTTTTAACTTGGTTTCCCATATGAAGGAGGGAGAACCTTCAATGCGTTGCATCCAAGTATTGCGTACCACTTTATTTTCCTTTGGGATATCGTTCCAGAGCGCACTTTATTTGAAAGGAATGGGGTCGAGAGAGTGATGATCACCAAAAGTGAGGCTGATGGGGTAGTGATTAGAGGATGAAAAGGAGATAACGTTGGCAGAGGTGATGGAGTAATATGAGGGGAGTGTGATAGCAACCAAGATCCTGTCAAGCCTCTCCATAATATTTCCTCTCCCAATTCTTCTGTTGCTCCAAGTATATCTACGATCTTTAGGGGCAATGGCAACTAGCTCGTGGTCTTGCATCATGACTTCAAGCTAATCTTGAGCAGGGTCCAGATTAAAAAAAGCCTCCCCGTTTCTCATTTGCATGAAGGATTAAGTTGAAATCTCCTCCCATTATAGTGTTGCTACTTTCCCCATTATTTATGTCTTCTTTAAGAGAGTTGCAACAAAGTTCTTTATCTCTATAATGGTTGGGGCCATATACATTGTAAATAATAACTTCTATCTGATGTCTAGCACTTTCAAGGATCACTCTAATCCAATTCTAGGTTGTTGTAGTGTTTTTATGTTTCCAAGTGTTGTGGTTCCAAAGTGTGTCTAACCCACCAGAGGCTCCCCTTGATTCAGTTTGGGCGCCATCATAATGCTTCATTTTGTCCATTATTTCCTTCATTTCAAGATCTCCCTACTTTTTTTCCTACATGAGAAAATTTTCCAGTTTCTTTTGGTTTATTAAGTCTCTTAGGGGTGTTATTTTTGAGGGGTGCCCTAGACCCCTGCAATTCCATGAGAGGACTTTCATCATTACAAAAAGGCAGTTCGAAGAGCTGCTTTCCCTCCTTGGTCCTTTTGTCATGAATCCTTGATATTTTTGCCCCAATATATATGTTTCAATAGGGTTCTAAGTTCCAAGTGTTATATCCTTTTATGAATTTTCATCATGGTGCTTCTTTAAAGATTTCCTTCTAGGGCCATGCCTTTTAGTGTTTTCCAGCGTTGTGCCATGCTCCTTCATAGATTTTCCTGTGATTCGGATGGAAGAATGGTCAAAGGAGGAGGAAGGAGGGTCAGGGATGGAGGGAGTGGGACAAGGAGAGGCAGGATGGGAGGGCAAGGTAAGAAGGGGGAGGATCCTCATCATGGGGGGAAATAGAGGAAAATGGATTGGAGAGATCTAGCGAAGAGTTTGGGGGGGGGGGGAGGGAGAAGCAATGGCTTGATGGGATGGATCTGAGATGTTAGGAGAAGAGGAGGGTGGGTCAGGAATAGTAGGGGCTAATGAAGGGGTGTTACTCTTCGGGTTAGAGGAGGTCTTATTTTTCTTGACATTTTCCCATTGCGAATCAATCTCTCGGTTTTCAACCTCAATAATTTTTTAGCGAAGATTTTCAAAGTGACCATATTCATGACATACCTTTCATTTAAACGGGATATTCTCATAGTCGAGTTGTTGAATATGTGTCCATTCATATAATTTTATCTTGACTTTGGCCAAATCCACCTCGACATAGATCATGGCGCAAGCTTGCATGTTATTGTTTGGCTCGCTTCGGTCTACAAATTGCCTACTACGTTTCTGATGGCTTGAACAAAATCATCCCCCCAACAGTTTAAAGGGAGGTGCGGAAGGTGCACCCAAACAGGAACAACATTTAGTACATCAAGTTTTAGATCAAATTCCAATGTCCATTTGTTCAGGTACAAGCCCTTGGTATCCATAAAATAAGGTCCATTCCTGAAGATTAGGTCTTTGTCTTTTTTCGTCTCGAAGTGGAAGGTGAAATAGCCCCTGCCGCAGAAGCGAATGGAAATTTTTCCATTGATCTTGTCAGTATAGTTGCGCTCAACTAATTTTTGCACGGTATTCGGTAAGGGCTAGAGTCCAGTGAATTTACCAATAATACCATTCTCTATTGTGAAACCAGCTCCAAAAATAGAATATAAGAGATATCAATGCCTTAGAAATAAGCCACTTCAAGGGGGCAACCTTCAATACATTATATAAATGAACAATTCTTGGATGATTCAAATTACAAAACCTCCTTTATATATATAGGAGTCCATGGGGCCACAATGTAATCCTAGACGACCTAACAATAATAATTTAAGGGCACAATAATAACAATGTGGGGGTTATAGGGGTACAATAATAACAATAAGGGGGTTACACTAACAACAATAAGGGACTATACTAGTAATATAGGGACCTCACATGCCCCTCTCCTTCAAAAAAGTGGTGTTTTTAAACCTTGAGAAGCTCTCGGTGCTTTTGTATAAAATTCTCATCCTCCAATGTAGAGTCTTGAGTGGGTAAGTTCTTCCACTTAATGAGATACTCTGAAATTGATCAATTCCATAGTTGTCAAGTTCTTGTTTTTGTGACCGCTTCAAGCTCCAATATGATTTTTCCTTCCTCATCCAGTTCTGGCAATATTGTTTGAACTGGAAGATTTCCACCTATAACCTTCTTTAAGCATGAAACATGGAAAACTAGAGGCACTCGTGAAGAAGCAAGAAGCTCCAATTTGTATGCCATAGTACCAATATTTTGCAACACCTTGTAAGGAACATAGTACTTTGGCGATAATTTATTATCCTTCTTAGCTTGTTTGAGGGACATTTGTTTGTATGGTTGTAGCCGTAAAAATACCCAGTCTCCTACATAAAAAATTCTCTTGCTGTGATGTTGATATGCCTGTTGTTTCATTTGATTTTGTGCCAAATTCAGGTTATCCTTTAAGAGTTGGAGAACTTCTTGTTGACTCTCGATGTGATCTTCCACTGCTTGAACCTTTGAATTTTCTCTTAAATATGATGTGATGGATGGTGGATGATATCCATAAAGTGCCATAAATGGGGTCATTTTTACTGCAGTATGGAAGGAAGTGTTATACCACCATTCTGCGAGAGGTAACCACTTGACCCATTATGTTTGTTTATCAGATACAAAACAACAAATATATCCTTCCAAACATTTATTTACTATCTCGGTTTGACCATCGGATTGAGTATTATAAGATGAGCTATGAGCTAATTTAGTACCCAAACAAGAAAATAACTTCATCAAAAAAATTCCAGTAAAAATGGGATCTCTGTCACTCACAATAACCCTTAGGTTTCCATGTAGCTTTTGAATTGTGTCCATAAATGTAGTAGAAATTGTACTTGCTTTAAATCGATAAGATAATTCACAAAAGTGCGCATACTTCGTAAGACTATCAACTACCACCATGATGACACTCTTTCCTTCAGACTTAGGTAAACCTGTGATAAAATCCATTGAAATATCCTCCCAATGTTGACTTTGAATGGATAAATATTGTAGATGACTTAGGGTCTTAATTGTCTCAACTTTATTTTGTTGGCAAACCAAACGTTCCGCCACAAACTTTTAAATATCAGATTTAAGTCCATCCCCAAAAAAATATTTCTTCACCCTATGGTAAGTTTTTAAAAATCTTGAGTGTCCTCCTAAAGGAGAAGTGTACAAATCCAAAAGAATATTTTGTTTTAGTTGGAAATTATTACAAAGATATAAGCAATATTTTTACCATAAGGAATCATTTTTCCAACTAAATGTATCAAATGTACTAGGATCTTGCTGCAACTTTTGAATGAGTGTCCACACTTCTTCGTTCTTCTTCCATTCATCTCTTACTTCGGTTATCCAATCTAGTTGGATAATAGAAATGGCACAAAGAAATGCTTCCACCTCTTCATTCTTTCTTGAGAGTGCATCTGCAATAATATTTAGCTTCCCTTTTTTGTAGATTATTTCAAAGTCATAACCCAACATCTTTGTCACCCATTTTTGCTACTCTTCTAAAGATAGTCTTTGTTCCAAAAAGTGTTTAAGGCTATCATGATCAGTTTTTACCTTGAAGTGTCTTCCCATTAGGTAAGTTTGCCCTTTCTTTATTGCATACAATATTGCTAACATTTTCTTCTCATAAATAGGTTTCTGTAAATACTTTCCCTTAATTGGATGACTTTCAAAAGCAATGGGTCTTCCCTCTTGCATTAAAACAACACCAATTCAATTTCCTGAGGCATCACATTCCACAATAAAGGTTTTTGTGAAGTCTGGCATAGCTAAGACCAGTGCTAGGCACATTGCCTCTTTAAGATGTTCAAAGGCCTTACTTTCTTCAAGAGTCCATGAAAATGCATCTTTTTTCAATAATGTTGTTAGAGGTGTTGCTATTCTCCCATAATTCTTAACAAAATTGCAATAATACCTTGTCAACCCGATAAAATAATCGCAACTGCTTTATTGTTGTGGGGACTTTCCATTCCTTAATGGCTTTAATTTTGTTAGGGTATACCTTAACACCCTTGTGAGATACAATATGACCCAGATATTCCACCTCTTGTACTCCAAAGAAGCATTTGGATTTTTTTGCATATAATTGTTTCTCCTGCAATAGTTTGAGCACCTTGTCAACATCTTGAACATGATCCTTCCAAGACTTGCTGTAGATTAGTATATCATCAAAAAATACTAGCACAAATTTTCTAAGGAAGGGTTTGAAAATGGAATTCGTCAACCCTTGAAATGTAGAAGGTGCATTGGTAAGTCCAAAAGGCATGACCAAAAATTCATAATGACCCTCATGAGTTTGAAATGTCATTTTCAGAATATCGTCAGTCTTCATTCTAATTTGATGATATCCTGAATGAAAATCCAACTTGGTAAAATAAATTGCTCCATGTAATTCATCCAATAATTCATCAATCACAGGAATGTGAAATTTATCTTTAACGGTAAGCTTATTGAGCTCCCTATAATCCGTACACATGCACCATGATCCATCCTTCTTGTGTACCAATACTACAGGAGCAGAGAAAGAACTTTGACTAGGTTGAATTATACCGATGTCTAACATTTCTGCAATCATATGTTCAATTTTGCTCTTTTGGACATAAGAATATCTATAAGCTCTGATGTTTGGAGGAACATTTCCTGGAATCAAATGAATAGCATGATCATGATCAGAATAGGTGGGAGTCCTTTGGGAGTTTCAAACACCTTGGAATGATTGTCCAAAATTTTTTGGAGATCTACAGAAATAGATGATTTTGATGCTGGAACTTCTAGTGAGCATAATTGTGCAATTACGCCTCATTGTTCATTCTTTAGAAGCTTTGTCATAACATTAGAGAATATTATCTTTCCCGACCTCCCTCAAATACCCTGTAATTCGACTTCCTTTCCTTTCGAAAAAAATTTCAAGAAAAGTTCTTGAAAATTAAAAGCTACCATCCCCAATGATTTTAACCATGGTACTCCTAGTACAACATCAACACCTCCCATAGGAATGGAAAGCATTGGACTATTCAATACATTTTCCCCCATGGTTAGCTTGATATTATGGAATTTTCCAAAAAAAATTATAGTTCCTCCATTTGCAACCATCACTTGACATTCTGGTGCTGGGTATAGGAAACAATTCAATTCCTTGGCTACCTTACAATGAATAAAATTATGGGTAATACCTGAATCAATCAACACTTTTACCATTTTTTTCTTGATATGTCCTTCTATCTTGAGAGTTTGAGGAGTGGTAATTCCTGCCAATGCATTACACGATATGGTCAAACTCATTTCTTCCTCTTATAGGGTTGTTTCCTAGTGTGTATCCTCTTCTTGTTAATTTTCTTCCTCTTCACAATCTATGTAAAATAATTTCTTCTCAGCACACTTATGAGATTTAGTGTATTTGCTATCACAACTATAGAAAAGACCTTATGCTCTTTTTTCTTCCAATTGTTGTGGTGTCAACCTTGTAGGTTGTGGAAATCTAGGCTTAGCAACACTTCCTTCTTTATAGAAATGAGTGGTAGGCTTCCTTGTCGCCATAATTTTACATTCAATTTTTCTTGCCAGCCTGAATGCCTTTTCCAATGAATCAGGTTCCAAAACATGAACTTCATGCTGGATGTTATCCTTTAAAGTACCTATGAAGAGATCAATCCTGTGTTCCTATGGAATATCAATTACCCTTATATTCAATTTTTGAAAGTCCTCAATGTGCTCCCCCACTAAACCATTTTGTTTGAGATTTATCAATTGGCTAAATAAGGTGTTTCTCTTTGTATCCTCATAATGTGCTATCATTTCCTCTGTAAAAATTGACCTAGTGACAATTTTTTTACGGGATCAAAGCCATCGATACCATACAAATGTATTTTGTTCTAAATGTAAAGTTGCAATACGTACCTTTTGTGTTTTTTGCACATTATGAAGATCAAAATATTGCTCCATCTGTAGTATCCATGTTACAGGATCCTTTCCATCAAACTTCCTCATATCCATTTTTGGAATATGGTGGTTCTTCCCGCCAACATTAGAGTTTATGAAATCACGATTAAAATTTATTTTTTTATCATCATGAGTTTTCTCTACTAACTTTTCACCATTAGGAAACATTTCTTGTATCAACTTTGTTAAACCTTCCATGTTTTCTTTTATATCATTCTTCATGTTTTCCATTTTTTCATCGATCTTAGCTTCAATGTCATCCATATTAGATTCCATGCCAGCTTCCATGCCATCTATCTTAGATTCCACACCTTTCGTCAAACCATCCATCTTAGTTTCAACACCTTTCTTCAAAACTTCCATGTCATTTTTTTTTGCTCTTTGCGAGAAATAAATTTGTTGCACTTGCTCTTGTAATTTTGATATGTCATGTTGCCATTCTTTGTCTTCATGAGTCATAGTAGAGCCTTCTAAAGGCTTAATGGGTGTTGAATTCTTTTTAGGGGCCATTTTAGTAACCAATATTGATATCTATTCTACAATATGCGGTTGGAATCAATTCAACTTGATTCTTCAAACAAGACTTATGCAATTCGGGAAACAAATACACACTTTTTACTTGCTTTTGGAAAGCTCTATACTGAAATTGAATTATCTCTATAATTGAATGTCCTCAATATCTGAAATTTGGCCCTACAGTAGTCCTCTAAAGCTTCTTTAAAATGCCATAGGCCTGACTTGATTTGGATTCTTCAAGGCAAAGTTATGTCCAATTTCCCACAATAACCTAATTATGGAATTGTTCAGTAGAGGAAAATTGTATGACTTGCCACGTGTCACTGCTTGCTCCTTTGGCTCTGAAATTTATAGACAGGAAACTACAGTTCGTGTACTTTCAGCCACTTTTTACAGAGTTCCAATCCAATGCTCAAAGAGAGAGTTATGAAGATTTTCCCACGATCACCTCTTTGAGATGAAATTAGGGAGCCTGTAAATGACCTAACTTCCATAGATCATATCTCTGAAACTATTGTGAAACAAGCTCTGAAATTTTGTGACAATGTTGTGCATGATCTCGGCTTCGCGCTCTAAAAATTTCAGCTTTTAAACCTTTGTAGAAAAAAAGTTCTAGCAAAGATTCCGTGATCACCTGTTTAAGTGAAATTCAAGAGTATGCAAAAATCCCTACGTTCCACAGATCATATCTCCGAAAAATATTGCGAATGAAGCTCTGAAATTTTGCGACGATGTCCCTTAGGATCTCGGCTTCGCACCCTAAAAATTTCAGCTTCTGACCCTTCGTAGAAAAAACGTTATAGAGAAAATGCCATGATGACCTGTTTGGAGCAGCGAAACCCTAGAATCCAAAACTCTGATACCAAATGTTGTGAAACCAGCTCCAAAAATAGAAGAAAAGATATATCAATACCTTAGAAATAAGCCACTTCGATGGGGAAACCTCCAATACATTACATAAATGAACAATTCTTGGATGATTCAAATTACAAAACCTCCTTTCTATATATAGGAGTCCATGGGGCCACAATGTAATCCTAGCCGACCTAACAATAATAATTTAAGGGCACAATAATAACAATATGGGGGTTAGAGGGGTACAATAATAACAATAATGAGGTTAAATTAATAACAATAAGGGACTATACTAGTAATATAGGGACCTAAAATTCTCTGCAAGAGAAAGGGTAGCCATGCGAGGGAGAGAAGGTGGGAGGACAACCTCCTAAATTCCATCAATATTTTTCACAAATTTGGAGATTGCTGGCCTTGGGCGAGAAGGGGGAAAATAGTTGATCACGGCAGAGAAGGCCGGGGCCTGTATCAGAGAAGCGACCACCTCCGGGGAGGAGTCTAGAGGGGCCATGCTTGAGCAAGGAGTAGCAACAGCTACTAAGGCACTGCACGCAAAGAGTGGGCTCACGGGCGGCCCGAGCTCAGGCTAGCAGCACGAGAAAAAAAGTTGAACCACTATAATATAATTATTCTATGTTACCAAAAATAAAACATTTTAATCAACACATAAATTTTATACATGTGAATGTCACCTTCCTCGACAAAGTCCACACTTAGAGCTTAAACCACCATTCGCTCACACATTTTGTTATGATAAACGTCTTAGTTAAAGGAGATATATACCACACTACTATAAGAATCTTTTGTTCAATCAAAGAAAAGCCAATTAGAATCTTTAGTCTCCTCGAGGTGTCTCTATAAAACTCTATAATTAGTTAATGTGCCTCCATAGAAAGAAATGCACTCTATAACTATACAAGTTAACCTCAACATAGATCATCTATATTTGCACCTCGGATCTAGGGATTTATTATTATGAACAACACCCAAGACCCCAATAACGATCATTTCCTCATAAAAGTTACATCGCTTTATTAAACACTATATCTCGTCACTATAATATCCATATAATGTTAACAATATATATAATCTTACCTATGTATATATGAAATTATTCGAAGAATTTAGAAATCAACCCCTAATATTAATATTATTACTATACTTTCATAATTATTAATTATGGGTAAATAGTCTTCATTGTAAATTGACTTAACCTCCCTTAAAAGGCGCTTGGATTTAGGTCGAAGTAACCTTTAACTTAGAATGTTGAATGGATTTAGGTCGAAGTCACCTTTAACTAAGAATGTTGAATGATTGTGAGTGAATGTCTAGTTTAATAATGTCTAGTTTAATAATGAGTTGCAGAGTTGCATTTAATGTATGGCTTAAGGATGAGATTATGTGGAATCATGAAAAACTAGGTAACCTCTAACTTAGAATGTTGAATGATTGTGAGTGAATGTATAGTGTAAGAGTGAGTTTGATTTTAGAGTTTAAAACGGAGACCATATATAGGCAGTTTTTAAACAAAATATATGTGGGAACTTTTTAAACCTCAAGCTAAAACTTTTTGCCGCCTCGCAGAAAAAATGAATCCCACTCATATGAATAGGTTTTTCAAGCGCCTGCAGCTCCGAGAGATAGACAACAAAGGCAATCTTCAACTAAGTAGAGGAAATATTTTTAGAGACTATCATTTTCGTGAGTTTAAGTTTGGTGATGTTGAATTAGCAGAGCTGGGAATCACAAATTGCCAGATTACAGACTTCGTGGTTGCGGAACAGTTTATTTGCGTTATTTATAACCGCACCCATGTCATTCCCTTCACACGAATCGGAGAGATATCACCTTGCAAGAATGAACGTGGGAAGCTCATAGTAAACCGTTGGGACGGAGAAATCCAATTTTCTTGTTACAACAGCAATAACAAATCTTTGTTAACTGTTGTTCGTATGCAAAGGTGGAAAAGGATTATAAGCACAGACATTGAATCTATAATATCAGGGCGAAATACAGGGTCGGATAGCGAAATTCTTGCAGAAAAGTCTGTTGTGTCCTGGAATTTCGACATTGCAAATTCTAGAGGTATGGTTCGCCTTGCACGTGAAAGAGTATGGAGAGTTTTCGAATTGTACAAGTATACACAGCTTTTTACGATACCTGCATTTGGTGGCCACATTCTATGGTTTCCAGGAAAGATAGACATGATTCTGTATGAAGTTACATCCATGACGTATCAACAAGTAGAACGTTACCTTAAAATCTATTGCAAATTAGATGGACAACTGAGAAAACAATTCTCCCTCCGCGGTAACCAGTCTGACAGCATTACTCTCTGTGGGCGTGACACATTAGTTATACGGCCTCAGTATCCCAAGTTGATACAAATAATTGATATAAGCTCTCAAATCCCTCGACTGCTAAGAACAATTCCTGTTTCTCCAATCGGCTTGTCATTCTGTTTGGACAAGAGACGCCAGATCATTTGCACAACAGAAGACGACACCAATAACATACAGAACCGTCGAGGTTTGGTCATGCCAACATTCAGTGCGCACGTTTTTAATCTTGAAGGTGTGCGTTTCGTCACGTTAAGAGATCTGCCAAGAGATCTGCCAGACACATCGTGGCTCCGTTACGTCCAAGAGAATGACGATGTGGCTATTTCCCTTTCACCGGATTCACTGACGATCAATATTAACTGCATCCTTAGTGGAGAGTCCTTGCTGAGCAGCAGAGTTCCTGACTTACGTGGAGAGGATTTCCGGACTTGGAATGACCTTGGTTTAAAGCAGTTTGCATACGATGAAAGAACCCATGAGATATTCATGGTAACTGTAAGCCGTACAGATAAGTGGGTCATGTGGTCAAATAATTTTTTTGAGCATGATTGACATTATTTAGCAACATGTTGGACGAAAGAGTGATATGGGTATGAACAATATGAAAGTGTGATATTCATGTGGAGGAAGAAACATGGAAATCGAACACCAATGCAGTTCTTTAAAATTCAATTTATCTGTAATTGGAATTTTTCCTGGATAACTGCAACCGGAGTTATCTTTAGATATCTGTAACGTATTCGCTGATTATGATTATTTATCAATGTGTTCGATGAAAGAGGCATATGGCGATGCAGAATATGAAACTGGAATATTCATGTGGAGGGAGGTAATAACATGGAAATGGGACAATTCTTTAAAATTCAATTTCTATGTAATTGAAGTTTTTTTAATTCCTGGATAACTGTAATTGAAATTCCTTGTCTATTATAATTGAAATGACCACTCCACGAAATTCCTTTGCTTACAAATTAGTGTGCTGGACGCGCATATTTATAACTGGTTACGGTATAATTTACTTACATTTTTTTCGCCTTAAGATCGAAGTCAAATCCAATCATTGTTCTCACTCCTCTCTTTCCAATGTTGACCAGATATTTTCTGAAGTAGGATTTATTTGTGAAGTTATAAAAATTTTTATTTTTTTGATAAATATTTTTTTCCGTTGGCCAGAGGCAACTAATGCATGATGAATTTTCTAAATTTTGGAAGTAGACCTTTCATAATTTTAATTTAATTATTAATAATAATTAGAAATATGCATTAGAATATACTTTTTATAATTTTTATTTAATTAATAATAATAATTAAATGAATGATACATATTTAATTTATAAAATATTTATAACATTTTTATCATTATATTTTATTGAAATATTATTTTTTATTTTAAAAAATAATTTAATAAAAAATGCTATATTAATAAATATTATAATATAAAATAAGTATTACAAGCTGAAATTAATTATGTTTTTTTTTCCCTTTATATGATTTATATGATAGTGCATGATATTAATGTATTGTATTGTAATAAAGTTTATTTAAACATTAATAATCTCCATAATAAAATAGGTGTTTTTTTTAATTCTTAAAAATATTGTTATATATAATAATAATTATTATTATATTTTAAATAGTTTATAATTTAGTTAATTTTTTTAATTTTAGCAATTTGAAATGTAAAATGAAATAGGTGTTTTTGATGTTGATTAGGATTGATGGTTATCAATATACATTTATTAGCCACTTAATTTAACTTATATAATGATGTGATGTTTTTTTTTCTTTTTTCTTTTGGATAATTATGGGGATATGCATAATTTTTTGACAAAGTTTCTGAAATCATAATTCTAGGTTTGTATCTCAAGCAATTTGATCGAAGCTAAGATGGATCTAGACTAGTTTAATTTTTAACTAAATTTACTTTGGAGTTTATGGTTGTAGAGATTTGTTAATTATTAATTAAGAATATTTCTTAGAAACCCTTTATTAGATTATCTATGTTCTTTTAAACTCTAAAATTGAACCATTGCAGCTAAGCTTTACCAACTCACCACCCACAGGAAAATATTTATAGGCCATAGTGTCAATTTCCAAAAATTGATGACTCCCGAATTAATGACATGTAAAGGCCAAAAAAAAGAGGAGTACCCGAGAAGGAAGAGAAGCCCTCCAGAGCTAGAGACCAACATGCAAGGCCATTACAATGCCATGCAGGACGATTAAAAGAGCATGCGAAAACATCTATAGGAAGATAAAAATTAAAGAAGTACAACCATACATGGCCACTAAATAAATTTGAGTAGACAAAAATAACAGAGACAACCACAAAATGGGGAAGGCAGCGCTAAATTGCCCCCTTCAGAAGAAGGTATGTGGCCAATATACCAACCAAAACACCACCACTGAAATGCATAAAGTAAAATTGCCAATCTTCTACCGAAACCAGGCTAAAAATGATGACATTTTTAAAAACCAAGTTATCTGGAGCCACAAATTGCAGAAGAAACATGTAATCCAAAATAACGAGGACCTTGTTTACCATGGACAGAGAACTAGAAACATTCTTAATGGAAAAGGTAAGAAGAGAATTTGATACATACGCTCGCAAAAGACACGTTGAAGATGACAGAGCTCTCCCCCAAATGCGTAATTGCCTTCTGGTGCTCTACGCTCAACTGAATACCGTACACCAAAAAATGGTAGAGAGAATGTTCAGATGCTACTTCCACCTCACACATCAGCTCTTTCCCCTAAACATTTCTGACAACACGCTTGACGTGCCTAGCTGTTTGGCATTCATCATTAATACCGCCATTAAGTTTTGTGGGTGGAGTTTCCCACCATTCTCAACTCGCATTGTCATCGATGTGGATTTGATGGTTTTTGCGTACGCCCTCCACGTCTTTCCACACGTATTACTCCTTGCAACGCCTGTTAGCCAATCAAGCGATTCTAAATCATAATTAACTCCCTTCACTTGATCGATTCATTTAGAGAATTAAAATTCCAGGTTAAAATTTATGTTTCACTAACTTTGATTTTAAAATTTTGGTATTATTAGATAAATAAATATTATTTAAACATCTTTTTATTAGGATGATAGTAATAATTAAATAAAAATAATAAAAATAATAAAAAAATACTTAAATAATTATTATTTAAGAAAATATATTATAAAAATAATAATTAAAAAAATAAATTAATTAATCTTTTCTTTGTTATTGAAAATTGACGTGAGAGATTAAATCACAAATCCAAAAGCATTCGTTCAATTACAGCGAAATAAAACATTACTTAAAAAAAAGATGTACATCTAGCATTGCAAAAATTAGGTATTCTTACTCTCACCGGATTTGTTGACCAACATTTGCAACAAATAACATAAATACAAAAATGAGACTAAGGAAAGCGTCCGTAAATGAGAGGGCCACGGAATCTAAAAGAAAAACAATACATAAAAACCACCTAATAGTGTACTACTCATCCAACATAATGGAAGTTGGGTTATGCAAGGAAGTTCTTGGAGCGGGCGAAGGATGAAAGTTGCACTGGACGTGCCCTTCAAAGTGCACTAGCCAAGTCTCTATCTTTTCCACTTTTTCTTCAAGGTGGTTTTCACCTCACCAGAAAACCACCACTGGCTCTCTGACTTGGCACTGAAAGTAGTGAATCCTATCAAAAGTGGCCACCAACTCAACATCCTGCTCTCGTCGAACCCGTTCAACTACGTCCACCCGATCCATCAATGTTTTAATTAGCTCCCGACAGTTTTCCAAAAAAAAATGTTAAATTACCTGTGGGTCGGGAGCTACACGCCCCAACACCCCCTGCTTAGTTGTTCCACCTCGCCAGCCACAACCCTGACACTCCAATTGTTGCAACCTCACACGCCCACCCCCACGGGAGGCCTATTTTCTTCCACCATGACCGCCACATGTTCCAACACCTACAAGCCAGGAGCGACCATCAGAATTTCCACCCTGATGTGCCCCCGCTACCACCATTTACATATCTCGTGAAGGAGCCAACCTCACCTAGTCCCTAAGACCCGCAGAGCCTTGTTTTCTTGAGAGGGAGGAGTGCCCATGATGTGAGGAAGTTCTCATATTGCGCAGACTATGAAATCCAAATTTCCTAACAGTTTTAAGAGTCCAACCCACTAGAATTTTCCCAAACCTCCACACCCAAGAACTAAATCTCCCTTCACCCTCAATCTTCCTCAAAAGGCCATGCGCAACAACCCAACTGCCATTGTGCAACCAATTGAGAACACTGGCGAAAACAAAAACATCTTGAGAAGGAGAAGTTGGGAGAAATATGCCCTAGGCTGATGCTCCCGAATAAGCCTAGCACAACCCACACCAATATGTCGACACCGTGCACTCAAGAAGGGTGACTCCTCTATCACCACTGTTCACCAAGAACCTCCCTAAAGCCACTTGGCGCACCAATTTGTAGACGAAGCACCAAAAGTGGAGAATCCGAAACAGAAACACTCCAACCCCCAATAGCACTTACGGGTACCTCCAACGGACCAACTACTCACACATACTAAAAACCATAGAAGACCAAAATAATAAGTTCATATATTTACCAACATCCACACAATGCAGGAACAATAAAACCTGGGGTGCCTTTGGAGAAAAACGCTGATGAATTAATGACACTAAGAGTTGCAGGAGAATATCAGATGCCACCATCCAACACTAGAATCCCACCACCATCTCTCGTGCTTACGTGCAAGATACTAACCAAGATCCCAATACAAGAATGAGACACAAATGCAAATGTTTTCCTGGATAGCCATCCCGCCCATTAACCTTTCACCATCCACATTCGTCCAGATGAGACATGGGTTAACATGATCACAATAACGATTCACATTACACCTCCTGCTACACCGATGAAAGGAAAGGGTCGGGAGGCCAGTCCTCCGCTACCACGCCAACTATTAACAATCATGGGACCCAGTTGCCACGTGCTTCGAGATTCTCACCCCATCAGAGAAATAATTATTTAGTTTTGATATACAAAGAATTAACACATTAAATTCAGTGAAAAATTTCTATGAAGTATTCATAATAGGAAATAAATAGATTTCCTAGCATTAGCAATATATACTAGGATGATTTTCTCTCTTTATTTATTTTTAATGATAATGGATTTACTAACTTTAAAAATTTATTCAGCTATTATATCTATTTTTTTTTTATTTTTTTTAAATTATACAATCTTGATATCCTTTGTCAAGGTCTTCCAATATATTGTTAGGGAGTTTTATCACCATTACCCATAGGGACAGATCTTCTACTAAGAATCTTTTGAAATATTAAGAACATGTCTTTGTTCGAGTTGGGAACAAACTACTCTATTTGCTAGTGTGGCATTCCAATGTTTTCAACACATGTGAAGTTGTCAAATATCTTATAATAAGCTTAGGAAATTTCCCTTACAATTGAAATCCAAGAAATCCAAGTTCACTTTTTGGTGAAGTGGCTACTAAAATAGTAGAATATTTGATTTAGAGATGAAAAATAACCATAACTGATTTTTTCCAATATTAAGTACAATTTCTGGCCTCTTAAGTCAATAATTATTCTTATTAAAAATACTAAAATGTGTTACACAATTCACAAACATTTGTTAGCCTATCATGGAAAAATATTACACATATGAATACATAGTCTCTTGCTTATTGCGAATAATGCACAGAACAAGAAGCATATTACACTAATTGTGAGAATTAAAAACAAATATAATTAAATATATGGTTTGATTTTTTTTAGCTTATAAGAAATAAAATTAATTAAGATGAACTAGAAAGAAGCTTTCACTCATATTTTGTAGAATTCAATTATTTACCTTTTAACTATAAATAAGATAAATAAGGTTAAATATTTAGATCCTTTTGAATTCACACAAACTTCAGGAATAAATTGTGTATACTTTTATTCACAAAAGTAAATTGATTAGGGACCTCTCCACTTCGTAAAATTTGAGAGAATATAACTATACCTTTAATCAACCATAAATATATATAACATATTTTCATCATAACAATGACTAAACATAAGTTTCAAAATAATAATGATTTAAGAGTACACGTGTAATTTGGTTACTAAAACTTTACTCATTCGCAAACTCCCTGTTGAATAAAAAATTGAAAATTATGAAATAAATAAAATTAAAATGCATGGAAAATAATTTAAATGTCACTTGCATGTTACTTAAAATCTTGTAAATAATGTCCTTAAATTTTGGGCATGGTAGGTCTTTCAATCTAGCAAGTATTTCCAGAGTTCAATCCACTTACCATGAGGTCCATTCCTATACCATTTTGGGTTAGGCTCTCGAAATTTCCCCTTCAAAGGATTTTGCTAGATATCTCAGAGGACATTCAAGAATCGTTAGGCCATTATATCAAGATACAAAATGAAATATTGGTAAATTTTTTGTGAGTTTAATCCCCATATATGTGGAAATTGACATGAGTGAAGGTTTGTAGAGAAAAGTTTCCTCAAGTGGTCACATAAGGAGTATTCCCAACCTTTGAATTATGAAAACAATATTTTAAGGTGTATATTTTTCCAACACCCAGGGCACCTTCAACATGTGTTTCCCTTTCCTAAAGGGACTACCAGCTCTCAGTAGGTGAATATAAAAAACCATGGTTTCCATGATCCAAAACCAATCACTGGTGTAAATAATTAAGGAGGCCAACAACATAATAGCTTCGAGAAGCAGAAAGCATGAAGTAAAAACTCAACATATTAAGATCTAGGTCAACACCTAGTAGTTCTAATATTTCCTTCAACAGAGGAAAATCTTTTGTTGATGGAGAGTGATAGATCTTGAGCTTCAACATTGCCTGCAATTTGTGGGAAAAAATGGAATCATGAATTGGACTAGTTTTATAGAAAAAAAGACAAGTCAAATCTAGTTGTTTTGGATGCCATGGAAATCTCTCAAGAAAATCAATAAATGGTTTTATCCTTATCTGTGTGAGGTACTTCCCCGATATTTATTTACGTCTTCAAGAGAAAGGGGAAGAAGGAAAAACCATGGTGATACCCCCTAGTATTTGAATCCAAAGATGTATTAGATGATATTTAATGTAATTGGTCTTTCTAATGTATTATGTCTTTCTTGTAATAAGATAATTAAATTTACCAAAAAAAAACATCTTATAAGTAAAAAAGTACACTATTTTTAAACATTGATGTCTTGAATTTCAATGAATTAAATTATTTATATATCCACCTTGTTTTAGATTTAAAAAAGTTGAATATAGGAAATAATTAAAGTTAAAAGACAATTCAAAACATTTTAGATTAAGTGAAAATGATGTCGAATTTAAAAAAAAAATCAACTTTTGATTAAGTGAAAATGATGTCGAATTTAAAAAAAAAATCAACTTAAATTGAAAACACATCTAATTCAAAACATTTTAGTTTAAATGGAAATCATATTTGATATGGGAAAAAAATTTCCATCACATCTAATAATAGATTAAATGGTATATTTTTGTTATAATTTTTTTGTCACAACTTCAACAAAGATCTTCACACCATATATTAGTTGTCAACAACTTCATCCTTTACCTACGCATTCGGCCTCATAATCTACAACAATATCACTCACACGATACACAAACCATCTCTTTAATCTATCTTAGTCGACGATATGATCACTATTAGATTCACACTATATGTATTTTACCCTCTAGAACACGCATCGTATTCACCATACATAACGAGTGATCCAACATTCAACACGACACTACCTTCCTTGGACAAGTTGCACTCTATCTCTTGGTCACACTGTCATTTTCATTCTGTCAAGTGCCTAGATTCAATTACAATTGTTTTCCTAATTCATCTCCCTTCATGCCTATTAGATCAACATTATAGTTGTTATAACTTTCTAAGTCTAATAACGTGCCTCGACTATTGAATTACTAGTACTGATGTGGTTAGGGGTATTAACATAAAGAGTTGTAGACATGAAGGTCTCATTGCGATGTCAACCCATTGTGTATAAGGTTCTTCTCCTTATTGTCTTCTATTGTGGTAATAACATTACATTATAGACATATATATACATGCTATGTTGGGTTTTTAATTCTTAACAAAATTATACTATATCATATTTGGGCACATTCTCCAACTGTATTCAACTGTATTAACTTTCATGGTTATGGTGGCTCCATAACCTAGATGGATTTTTCTTGGTTATTACCTACTATTTGTAAATTATGTTATGGCTATTTATTAAAGAACGTGGGTTTGGGAATTGTGGCACAATCCATTGTAGACACATCGATACTACCTACGTGATACTCCTACAAGCTTGTTAAAGCTTCTCACATCAAACGTGGATTGAGGCATTGCTCGATCGACGGTGGAGATGATGCCTCTCCAACCCTAACGCAAATTCCTTTCCCATGATTTTTTCGCTTCGTGATTTCCGCATTTGGATCCAACGTAATGCCACGGAAGGTTCTAGTCCTTACAACAGTAACGGTGTAACTTTTTTCTGGAGTTTAGCTGCTGGAACCATTTCAACTTCATGACCTACCACCTACCTCACACTCATCAGGTAATTTCGTCGTTCTTCAGCATGTTAATTTGTTCATTCCTACCATATGAATTAATTGGTGATTAGGTTTACTAATGGACTAATGATTTACCGCTCCTCAACTAGTGTTTCAATAGGGATGTATGTGCTTTTCGAGTGGGATAATTCCATGATTTTCTGGGTGAACCAGTTTTGACCTGTGACCCTAAAGCTTTGTATTTTTAGGTATGTGAAAAAAACGTTTTACGAACATAATTATTTATCTCCAATGTCTTTTATAATCTTGAGAAAATTGTGTGGGTCCTTAGTCTCTGGTGCAAAAATACTTGCAACCCTTTGTGGACGAAGGGAGGTGTATTTTCCTTAAGCAACCCAAGTCTCCATTGCCTTTGACATCACCATACCCTCCGAGTTAGAGGAGTATTGTTCAACATATTTGTTGTGGTATTTTTTTCTTTAATTTTTCTTTTATATTATTTTTTTTCCTACCTATTCACGAAGTCTTGTTCGCTAAAATCTTGATACCCTGATCTTGGTGTGCTTTTACTTAGTCCCTACTACATTATCTAAATTTTGCAGATCGGATGACTCGATGCCTTTCAAGGTTTTATTTTTCCTTTGGCATTTCACATAGCTAACAATTCCAATTCTATTCTCGTTTGGGATTTTTTTTTCCCAGTAAGCTCTTTCTCAAATTATCCATTGTAATTTTGACTTTTATTTCTTGGGTGATTGGTAGGTGGATTCTCAGCCACCTTGGCATCTACCGGGAGTTCATATTTCATAACTGTTTTCATCACTTCATGTCCACACTCTTCTTACCAAGCCAGTTCTATTTTTCTGAGTATGATCATGGAGTCCTTGTCTATCATGAACTTTTCTCTGTCATGGTAGTAGATTCTAGTTTGGAACTCAATACTAGCTTATGTGTTGTACTCGTCAACTGACACTTTTGCTACTGTTAGTATATTTGAAAGTAATTGGCCGAACTATGTACTGTATATACTTTTTTTTTATCTAGAATGATATATGGTGGGAATTTTATTCTCTGATTTACTAGTCTTATAAAAACTAAGTTATTTGTGCCATGAAGGGTGCACAAATACTAAATTATGTTTCCAGTACTTATTTTCATCATACATATTATGTTATATATCTCCATAATTTGTTTTCTTTCCATTACAATTGTATATTATGTTTCGTCATGGTTTCTTCTCTTGGATAAGGTTGTAGTTTAGTGTCTGGTAACGTCTCAAGTTTATTTCTTCCATTTATTTATTAGGGAGATCACATTATTCTAGGTAATAGCTATAAATTGTATCTCTTATATTTTATTCTCCAAGTGTTTATTTGTTTTGAACCCAGATTAATCTGGATAACTTATAATTGTTTTGTTTTGGTATTAATCCCATCATTTACCTAAAATTTAGTGTAACTTTCATATTGAACCTTTCCAGACCCCATTGAACTTTTTAATTCCCATTACTTGCCCTCGATTAACTTCTCTGTTGTATGTAAAATTTATTAAAGGAAGATAAGAAAAGTAATATACCGATGGCCTTCATAATCCAATTGCATCCAGTTCTCTAGCCTACCAGCCTACTAAACGTATATTTTAACGAAGTTAACTGTAAGTGTAGAAATTTATTTCCAAGTGATTCTCAATGAAATACTCTGTTGTAATTATGTTAATTAACTACATGATTTTTTTGTTGGAATTTAATTCCAACTACCACGCAGAGGCAGGATGACGAGCTTAAACACTGATTGGAGAGGTAAAGTGCAGAAGCAGTGGCAACAATCTCCAGTTTCTAATCTTCACGCAACCACAGTGTCCTCCGCATTTAAACTTTCACCAACCGCATTGAATCTTCCTCGAAACACATTTAATGGATGAAAACTTCCATTTTGGGGGGCAGCAAGCCTTAGCTGCAAAGAGGACTGATGACCCAATGGAGGAGGTGACATCACCTTCCTCTGGACCAATCAAATAATTTTTTTTCTGGGGGGAGGGGAATAAATTGTCTCTTACATAATGTTTGAACCCCACAGAATGTTTGTTTAATTTTTTTGATTTAGTTTTTAGTTGTCGTGCCGTATATGCTTTATTTGTTTGTTTTAAACTTCGGTTATATATATTTTAATATATATATTATAAATATGAAATATTCATATAATATAAACATATTGTAATGTTGAATTTATAGATATTCGTATGCTGTGTGCATTGTGCAATGTACGAGAGAGAGTCTGAAGGCTGAAAAAAGGACTGTGTGTAATTATTTTTTTGCCGAGAGTAGTAAGACTGCAAAACTTTGTGTGTAGTAGGGACGACAAAGGAAAAAAATACAGAGAGCACTGTGTGCATAGCAGTGAATAGAAACAAAAAGACAGAGATGAGAAGTTCTTTTTTTTGAAGCGATGTGCGTTGTAGCCGCTGAAAGAAGTATTTCATTTTGTAAATCCACAACACGTGAGTTCTCAGGAGTTTCATTTTGTAACAACTTATAGTTTGTTTAATGAAATAGTGTTATAATCTATCACTCTATCTGCAAATTTTTTTAATCTTTGTGTTGTGAAAGAGGAATTTTATTTTTCCTCTGTGTGTTCGGAATTGTTCAGAAATTCCAACATGGTATCAAAACTATTCTAGTTGCTCAGTTAACGAAGCAGAGATCACTCTTCACTACAGAAGCTGTAAGAAGGTTGTTGAAGAGAATTTCTCGAGAAGAGAGAAAGCTTCTATTTGTATACACAGTCAAAAGAGTTTGATTGTTTCGTTTGTTTTTACACAGTTAAGAAAAGTGACGTGTTTGCGCAGTTATGATGGCATCATCAACCACCAGCCTAACGAATCCCCAACTTCCACAGTTTAATGGGAAGAACCATGAATATTGGGCAATCATGATGAGAGCCATGTTTGCTTCATAGGACATATGGGAGCTAGTTGAGAATGGCTACCCAGAACCAGTAGATGCAGCAGTGTTGGCTACTTTAACAGTAGCATAAAGAGACTTGTTAAGTGATAATAGGAAGAAGGACTCCAATGCTGTCTTCTATATCTTTCAATCAATGCACGAGATTATTTTCCTAAGGATTGCAGCAGGAAAAAATTCTAAGGAGGTGTGGGATATTCTCAAAACAACCTATCAAGGCATGGAGAAGGTGAAGACATCAAAGCTGCAAATGCTGAGGAGAGATATTGAAACTCTCTGTATGAAAGAGTCTGACACTATAGGCTCATTATTCACTCATGTTATTGGGTTGGTTACCCAGATAAGGTCTCATGGAGAGACACTTGAAGAAACAAGAGTAGTGGAGAAAATATTGAGAAGTCTACCCTCAAGATTTCATGCCCTAGTAGTGGCAATAGAAGAGACAAAGGATCTCTCATTATTCATAGTGGATGAGCTTAGTACATCCCTAATGTCTCATGAACACAGTCTGAACAGAGGAACAAATTCCTCATTGGAACAAGTTTTCAAGACTCAAATGTCTTTTGGTCGAAGCAGAGGCCAAGGAAGATCAAACAACTGAGGAAGAGGCAGAAGCCAAAACAGAGGAAGAAATAGCCCTGCAAGAATGAGTGGAAGGGGCAACAATTAGAACCAGAATGAAGTCTCAAGCCAACATCAAGATCGTGGACAAAGGTATGATAAATCCTAAGTCCAATGTCATTATTGCAAGAAATATGGGCACTATGCCAATGAATGTAGGAAAAAGCAAAATGACATGAATAATGGGCAGAATGCTAATTTTACAAAAGAATAAAAGAACCAAAAGAATGTGCTATTAAAATGTAATGTAGCACAATATAGAAAAGATGATGTACGGTTCTTAGACTCAAGTTGTAGTAACCACATGACTAGAAACATAGCAATGTTTTCCAATCTCGACAAAAATGTAAATCTGAAGTAACAGCAGGGACAGATAGTAAGGTCTCCATCATGGGAAAAGGAAGAGTAAGTATCCTGACAAGAAAAGGAGAACATAAGTTTGTGCGAGATGTATATTATGTACCTGGCTTAAAATGTAATAATTTGATAATTTGACAGCTCATAAACAAGGGCTACAATGTATTCTTTAAAGATGATGTGTGCACAATCATGGACATACCTCCAAGAAAGAAAGTCATTGCAGAGGTGAAGATGACAAGCAATAGGATGTTTCCTCTCAAGCTTAAAACATACTTGAAGGAAAGAAGAAATGTAGCAGTTGTAACACAAGAGGTCTTTCAAGATGAACTAAAAGATGGAAATCGGTTATGGCACTTGAGATTTGGACATCTCAATTTTAGAGGCCTGAACTTGTTGCACAGAAAGGGAATGGTAAAAGGATTACCACTGATTGAGAAACTGGACAGCCTTTGTGAAGGCTGCATCTTGGGCAAACAACACAGAGAAAGCTTTCCAGCAGGGAAGAGTATAAGGGCAAAGATACCCGTAGAGATTGTCCACTCAAATTTGTGTGGACCAATGCAAATGCCATATTTAGCTGGCAGCAAATATGTTTTGACATTCATAGATGATTACACCAGAAATACATGGGTGTATTTCTTGAAACAGAAAAGTGAAGTGTTTGAACATTTTACCACTTCAAAACTCTTGTTGAGAAGCAGAGTGGGCACTACATAAAAGTGCTAAGAACTGACAGAGGTGGAGAATACATCTCCAAAGAGTTCCTACGTTTTTGTAGGGAGAATGGAATACATAATAATTTTACCACAAGGTACACACCTCAACAAAACGATGCTGTAGAAAGGAAGAATAGGACCATCATGGACATGGTCAGAATTATGTTGAAAGAAAAACATTTTCCAAATGAGTATTGGGATGAAGCTGTCAATTGTGTAGCATATATCTTGAATAGATTCCCAACCAAAATTGTCATGAACAAAGTTCCACAAGAAGCATGGAGTGTAACAAATCAGTTTGTCACTCACATGAAATTTTTTGGATGTGTGGCTTATGCACATGTCCCAGATCAATTGAGAAAGAAGCTTGACGTCAAGGGGGAGAAGTGTATCTTTGTTGGATACAGTGATGAGTCGAAGGCATACAAACTTATAATCCATCCACAAAGAAAGTTACAATTAGCAGGGATGTGTATTTTATTGAAGAAAAAGCTTGGGATGGAAGCTTAAAGAAAATAGTGAATTTGAAGACATGTGTGTCACACGAAGAATAAGAGAAATGGACAGCAGCAAATAATTCCTCCTTGGTGGCTCCTCCTCCACCACCACAAGCACAAAAAACTACACCACAAGCTGGAAATAGAACAACCTTTAGAAATCAAAGAAGTGCTTCTTCAAGCACACCACAGGGAACTGGAACTCCCTTGAGTTCAAGTGAAACTCCAAGTACACCAAGAAGACCGAGATTCAGAAATCTGAGTGAGCTTTATGAACAATAAGAGGTAAATGATAATGCTAGTATGAAGTCTTTATTTGCTTTGTATTGCCATGTTGATGACCCAATTCATTTTGAAGAAGCTGTAAAAGAATAAAAATGGATTGAAGCAATGAACGAATAGATTGGTGCAATAGAAAAGAGTAATACATGGGAGTTAGTGGACCTCCCTAAAGGTAAAGAAGTCATTGGAGTAAAATGGGTCTATAAGACCAAGAGAAATATTTAAGGAAAGATTGAAAGGCACAAAGCAATACTTGTTGTCAAAGGCTACAAGCAGCCACAAGGAAGAGATTATGAAGAAACCTTTGCACCGGTTGTAAGGATGGAAATAGTAAGAGGAGTGTTGTCCATAAAAACATAACACAAATGGAAGGTTTACCAAATGGATGTGAAATTTTCATTCCTGAATGGAGTGTTGAAAGAAGAGTTATATGTTGAACAACCTCCAGGATATGAGATTGAAGGCCAAGAGCACAAAGTATGCAATTTGAAAAAAGCTATTTATGGGCTTAAACAAGCACCGAGAGCATGGTACATCAGGATAGATGCTTACCTGAGTGAAAATGGATTTGAGAAATGTGATGGAGAACCCACACTCTATATAAAATAAAATGATGGTAAGATTCTTATTGTTGTTTTATATGTAGATGATTTAATATTTATCGACAATGAAGTTTCTCTCATTGCTGATTTTGAAGCAGTCATGAAGAGTGAATGTCAAATGACTAATTTGGGTTTTTTGAGATATTTTCTTGGAATATGTTATCACCCTAGTAATTTTGTGGTCGTGGGATTTTGGTTTAAAGTTAAAGAAAACCAGGGGTAACCAAGAACCTCTTTTAGATTTCAGGATCTAGCCTTCCTGAATTCTGGAGAGGGATCTCTCCTTAAGATTTATCTTTGTTTTGTAATGGATTTTAGGCTAGCTATGAGTGGAAAATTTGGTTTGATTTTTTGAATTTTGGTAGGAATAAAGGACTACAAAGGAAACCATAGAAAGATATACCTATCCATTGGGAAATGGAGTCAAATTTATAGTGAACAAGACTAGAAAAATAAGGTGAAAAGAACAAATATACCAAGGGCAAGATAAATGATCTTCAGAGGGTTTAAAAAAGGCTATTTTGATTAAGTGGTATGATCTGGACTAAGGGTAGTTAAGAATCCTTAGATCACAGAAAAGGAAGAAGGAAATTGAGGTCAAACGAGACTAAAGAGAAATTAAGAATTCTAAAGTCTAGAAATCAGCAGAAAACATAAACATGAAAACTAGTAAAAACAGAGAGCTTTTTCCACTGATTCTGTAATACCTTTCCTAGTTATTCATTTAAGATAGAATATAACACAAGATGTATGAATGAAACTTAAAGAAATAAACAATGAAAATTGGAAGATACAATACTCATCTGATCAGCATGAGGATCATTAGTTATGATGTCTATTTGATTCAGTTTCTAGCCTGCTACTTCAACGTAACTCACATAAAATACGAATGTTTCAACAAAAGAGTCTATAATAGTCTTGATAATTTTATTCCACACTAAATACTTCGAAAGATGAAGTATTTATACAAATAAATTGTTTACAAAATATCTCAAAAGTTTGAGAGAATATCTCAAGAAAAAATAGGAATTATTACATAAGAAGAGGGACAACTGCAAAATAGATGGGCAAGCTATCCTCTTTTAGAAGAAAAATAGAACAATTTATCTACTCAAACTGATTTTTTGTTTAGTTGGAAGTATTGCTGGCACTTGGGACATTACCTTGTGGAAGATGACTTGTAGTGTACTCCTCCTATTTCATGTTCTGCCCTGATACTCTTTTACTCTGCTTTCTTTCACTATTAACTGTTGTAAATTAAAAATAGCCAGCAGTAACATCTTGTTTTTACTAATACAATTTGACCACTGATACTCTTCAATCACTGATTTTTCATCTTGATATACTTTGACTGCAAAATTTCATAGTAAATCAGTGAATTCCTGCCATTTTTCTGCACTGGGAATTCTCATGCTCTTTAGCTTCCTGTGACTTTCATCTACCTCTGTATACTTTGCAAAATTGGGCTTAACCATGAAAATATGTTTGATCTCATTTTGAAAAAAGAACAATTTTTCAAAATATTCCAAAATGACTTTACCAGTAGGAGACCCTTGAGGTAAAGGCTTGTTGACCTACTCTTTGGCATATGCCCTGATTTTTCTATCATAATATTTTTGTGGCATCAACTTTTCATTCAATGCATGAATATCAGTAAGCCTGCTTCTGATAATACTATGTATTTGGCTCAAAATCTTGTGATTTCCAAGTTCATATCTTTGCACCTATCCTCCAAATTATTCATCATGTTTCTTTTATTCAAGACCTTTTTGATTTGGACTATACTTTCAGTTCTATCATGAATTTTTAACTCTTCAAATTCCTCTTTGTGTTTGCTATTCAAAAATGTGATAAGCCTCAAGGCTTGAGCAGGCTTGTCAGCTAATTCTTCTTTTTTCTTCTGTATTTATGTCTATGTTGCTTTATGTAACTCTTTTTTCTCATAAATAATTTGAATTGAGGGCCATTGTAAATGTATGCCTTCGATGATGTTGTTTTAAAGGCAATTTTTGATATAAGATACCTGCTCAGTAAGATTTACCTGCTGTTGAAGAATATTAACTTGTTTCTGCAATCTGTTGGCCCTTTTCTCATGTCCTTTGGAAGTGATTAAGACATCTCTATTAGATGTTTCAATATTTTTGATGGTGCCTTTTAAGTTGATTATTTCTTTATCTTTTATGGACATGTATTCCATAGCCTTAACTATGGCAGTTGTTTCTCCTGTTGGATTTACCTGTGATGTTGATGAAGAAGTGGCAGAGATTTCTTTAGAAGTAATTGCCACTGTAGTTGCCAATACTCCTTTCAGTGCCAAATGTTCTGCCAATGTTGAGGGAACAACTGTACTTACAGTTGGAATAATTGTAGGAATGGAAACTTGCTGAGCTTTCTTCAAACTTTAATTTTCTTGCATTAAAGATTTTATTTGGTTTTCCATCTCTTTTATTTGGGCTTTCATTTTCAAAACAAGTTGCATAGTTTCTTCTTTGTCTGTCTTTTCCTGTAGGATTTATTTTGCCTGAGGTTGCTCACTCTGTGGAAATTTAAGTTTCTTTCTTGAGGCTGAAATATCATCATTCTTCTGCCTTATCAATTTTCTAGCAACTTCAGTGTTAGAAGGATCTACTCCTGCTTCAATTACCAAATCTTCTAAGGATTTTATTCTCAAATATTTGGCATGTAAATATGCTTTATCCAACTTCATTTGAGTTTGCAAGTTGGATACAGTTTTTTTGGAGCATGGTAACACTCATTGTCTTCCTTACTACCTTTGAATATACCATTTCTGATGCACTACTGTGGAACTCTATTTGATCTAGTTCATGAACAGTATCAACATTTACTGCAAATTCTATATTTTTGTAGTCAGAGGCTAATTTTGGATCTACTACCATTGGTTGGAGAAAAGACATGATCATTTTGTTGGCTGAGTAATCAAATGTTGTTACTAGTGTGTCCTTATCTCCTGGATTTTCCTTCAAAAGTTTAGAATAAACTTCATTTTTGATTTCTTCATTCTTCTCCCTGATTTTGTTGAACCTTTTATGAATATCAGAATCAGTTTCTTCAGTTGTTTTAGAAGAAGAGGGAGCTTCTATATCCATTTCCATTTCAACCATATCTTTGCCTTTACCCTGTGCTTATACCTGTTCATTTTGAATTTATCTTAGTGTCTCATTCAAAATCATGGTGGCTTCATCATCTGTTTGCTGCTAATTAGTATCATCCACATCTATGACTCCTTCTTTTTCTAGAGTAGTCATTTTGGCCTTTTTGTTGTAGATTGTTTTGAATTTGTTTTCAATGATTGTTTCGGCCAAATATCCTTCTTCTTTCCTTAGTATTTTGTTGGATATCTCTGTTGGTTGGTTAACTGTAACAACCTTGGTACTCTCCAAATTATATGTCTGCTTCTCTTTATCATCATCAATTAAAGTGTTTGAAACCCATTCCATTTGATTGGCATATTTCTCAATTAGTGGCTTAGATTCATGGAGGAATGAGGGCAATTTGCATTTGACCCTGAGATTGCTCAGAATACCCTGAGGGTTATAGTTCCAGTAAAATTTTTCCTAAAACTTGAATCCTGATAGTTTGTTGGTTACTTCCTTCAAGGCATCTCTGTTGTTAACTATGAAAGAGAAAATTTGACTTTTAAATTTGAATTGTGCCTTATTTTTAGATGCTATAGTTTTTACTGCATCTACATTCAGAATCTGCCTTATGTATTCCAGAGAAAACATCCTTGTGGTCAGAAACTTTGGTAATTTGTATGGAGCCAAAATTGCACCATATATTCTAATCTCAGTGTGATTTTTGTACAAATACCAATCACCCACTTTACAGTTTTCAGACAATTGTAAAATCCTTTTGATTTCTTCATTTATTCTTGGTGGTTCTACTTTATCCAACAAACTGATAGCAAGTCTGATAAATAAGTCATTGAAATCACTGTAACTGTACTCACTTGTATTTTTTCTGAGAAGAGAAGTCCAAAATATTACTGAAAGTGGTTTTCCTTCCATATCCATCTTCTATAATGCAAGGGGAAAATTATCTGCTTGAGAGAACAAGAAGAGATGTAACAGATATGAAGTATATCTGAACACTCCTTCATTAGGTAACTTTATTAGCTGATAATGAATATTGTCAGCAATAAATTTGGCAAAATCAAAGACCAAATCTGGTTGTTGTCCAAGAGACAAAGTGGAGAGGAAGCCTAAGGTGGAAGCATCTATGAATTCATCATTAACATAACCTAAAATAAATGATAGCATGGAAATGACCTGTCTGGAGCCTTCAGGAAAATCAAAGGTATCGTAAGGAGGATTCACCTTGGGAAGATTGAGATGATTGAGCATGAAGTTTTGAAGGATTTCAAACTTCCTAGGGAAATCTAGGTCTAAATACATCTTAGTTAAGTCTTCCATTGACAATGACAATGCTCCTGGATCATGGCCTAGCTGGAGCATGTCATTGATTTACTCAGCAGTTATGTAAAATAAAACCTCACTATCTTTGTTAAACATGCACCTTTGATCAGGAATATAATGCATCTAACACAACCTAATGAAATCCTGAGCAGGATGGATGATGGGAACCACATATTTGGGCAGATTGGAATCCCATACAGGTATTTCATTGGCCACCTTTTTCTCAAATTTCTCCTGACACTATCTATGCACTTCCAGAAGATCAAATTCAAGAGTAGCATCGGCAATTCTATAATCTAACTCAATCAGAGGATTGCTTTCTTCAGTGATGACATGAGGCTATAAAGGTCTAACCACTTCAGTAGAATCAACAGTTAAAACAGGAGTAGACTTATCTATTCTGGGAGGTTTGAGATTTGGAAGCTTGTTGGAGGCAGGCTTTTGGGGTTTAGGACCTCTAGTTTTAGGGATTACCTTCTTTTTAGTCATTTTTTGAAGAAACTAAACAAGATTAAATTGTTTGTTGAGATTTTTATGGAAGCAGAAGGTCAATTAAGCAGATTTGGGAAGAATTCGGAATATGGGTGAGGGTTTATGAGGAAAAAGAAAATTTATACAGTGCAAAAGGTGGGAAAGGGGTTTTCAATGGCTTATAAAGTAATTAAAAGGTAATTTAACCGTAGGAATATCTCTTAGATGATTAAAATCCTTAATTAGGGAGCGACCAATTTTGGGAAAATTTTGATAGGGTTTCCCCTATTTCTTCAAGGTTTAAGTACTCTCAGATGAGTACTTTTGTCTCTCAATTTCAAAATTAATTTGATTTTGTTTAAAAATTTGAAATTTGCAGGCTCATATTACTGATAAATACCTTCGACCAGGTATTGCTGCGGTGAAACGGGATTGCAGGTGGTACCAATCTTCAAAGTGGTTGAATTGGTTTGATATCAGGCGTTGGGAGTCGTTGGTCATCACTGTTTAGAGTGGAAATGACCTTAGGATGGAAAATTGGTTCAAATTTAGCTTGTCAATGGTGTCTGCGATTAATTATCGGAGGAATAGGGAGCATAGGTATGAAAATGATAAAGAACTAAGGTTAAAACCTTAATTTTTATGAATCATGTGAGTATTAATTGCAGGTTATGTGGACATGGCGGGAGCGGTTTTTTATTTGAAAGGAAAAATAGTAATGGTTTTTGCATTGCTTTCAAGTAGTAAGTTGTTTCTAGCTTTAGCAATTTGATCCAATATATTTTGGACACGTAGCGGGCGACGGTTTCACAAAACAACTTTTTTCGCAAAATTTTTTGGGAACTTTGGTCGATCACTTTTAACAATGCGATATGGGATCTGTGCCATCAGATGTGGCGGAGTGGAGCGAATGGTCGAGATTTGATTGAAAGTTGTGGGGTAAATGTAGTGGGGTTGGGGCTTTAAATATTAGACGTAGATCTGGTGAGTGAAGATCTACAGTTGAAGTTTAACCCGACGAGGAGTTGTGGGGTCGGGGGTATATGTTATCGGGTTAGATGTGGACCGTTATATTAGAGGGATGCTTGAAGATCGGACGACTAATACTCGATGCGATGGGGGAATGATAAGGGGCTGGGGATTATTCATCGCGTTCATGAGAACCGTTGGATCAATGGGATCAACATTTCAGATGGTCGATATTAAATACGAAGGTGATGAGGGATTTTTAACCAAGGTTAGGGCTTTGGTAAAAGGGGTATATGTTAGGAAAAGGATAGATTTAAGGTTTTAACCTTGGGTTAGGTAATCAGGAAAGGGGAATATAAACAGGGGAATATGATTTCTTTGAATTTTTAGCTTAAATTAAACTTCAGATTTTATATTTTTTGTTCTAAACACATATAAACATGTTTAAATATTTCTTTATATTTTATTATATAGTTAATTAAATCAAATCGATTTAATAACCATAGAGGGTGGGATATCTGAATAATGATATTTTTAGCCAAAGGGGGTTTATTTTGGGTATTATTAAAACATTTGGGGATAATAAACTTTGGCTAAAGTTATAATAATGGGTTTTTTGGGGCTATTTAATAAAAAGGGAATTATATTAAATAGGAGAAGGTTATTTTTCTAGGGAATTATTAAAATATGTTAGGTGTTAATATGAAAAGGGAAAAGTGAATACTCAAAACATACCATTATAATCAAGAAAAGCGAAGATCAAATCAAAATTTGCATTTATGATAATTTCATCACTTCTACTTAGGAGAAAATGTTATTTTGAGGGTTTCATATTTCATAAGATGTAGGAAGTTAACCAAATGGGGATTAGAGCATCATTAAGTAAAAAATAGGTTTTTACTTATGATTTTTCATGGAAATGAATGCATGAATGGAAAATGATGAGATTTTTGGGATTAATATAACAATTTAACATTTTCAACTAGTTAGCCATAGAGCCTTGGGTCTGGTCCCAACAAAAGTCAAGGAAATGCCTTGAGCCTTTCTAACTGATAGTTTAGAATGATAAATGGCTATGGGGAAGGGAAGTTAGTTATTTGCAACCCTGGTGAATAATATTTAAAATGATGCTTCTCACCTTCTTCTACCTACCCAATTTTAACTGCTATCATTTTTTCTTCCATTTTGATTAGGTGCATTTGAGCTAACAACCTTTACATCATTTATTCTTTCTGAAAGCAATAAAACTATCTAATTATACACTTATTTAATCCATGAATCCAGATTAAACTGTTGGATTCACTTATCCTCTTCCTAACTACTGAATTGTCATGATTAAACTGTATGACAATTCTTTATTCTCTATCTACAACAAGTGAAATTGAAACATGACAAGTCAAGATCAAACAGTTTAACTCGTCATGGGTTATGGCATTTATTGACACTCTGCCATAATAAACTTGCAAAAGGTAAAAGTAGTGGAATTTAGACTTGCACACTTTCATGTTTTATTCATTTTTTCTTTGGGGTCTATTCTTTTTTCTAAGTCCTTTGATTTTTCTTTTAAGACTTTTTACCCTCTTTTTGATTTTTTGATTTTTTGATTTTTTACAAAATATGGGAATACAACTTGCAGAAGGCAAAGTATGTACATATTTATAAGATTACCTTAAGTCAAGTCAAAATTATGAATCCTATATTTATAGGTCAGTAACAGAAAAGAAGTAGAGAAAAATGAAAATGGGATTTTTATCTCCCAAGAAAAATATGTTGAAGAAGTGTGAAAAGATTCAACATGCAGAACAACAAGGCAACTGTAACTCCAACTCTCATGGGGTTAAAATTCAGCAAAGAAGACATCAGCAAGGATTTTGATCCAATTTTGCATAAGAGCATAGTTGGCAGCCTTATGTATTTGACTGCAAATAGGCTGGATATTATGCATGTTGTAAGTTTAATTTCCATATTCATGGAGACAACAAAAGAGACTCATTGGCAGACACTCAAGAGGATTCTAAGGTATGTGAATGGAACGATATTTTATACTTCTCATCTGAAAATTTGAAATTGATTGGTTATACTGACAGTGATTGGGATGGAAGTGTAGATGACAAGAAGAGCACATCTAGATATGTGTTTCATTTGGCATCGAGAGCCATTTCATGGGCTTCCAAGAGGCAACCTATAGTTGCTTTATAAAAAACATAGGTAGAATATGTGGAAGCAACTACAACAACATGGCAAGCAGTATGAATGAGAAGAATGCTCAGAGATTTATGTCATGAATAGGACAAAGGAACAACAATTTATTGTGATAGCTTTATGAAATAATTATGTCTTCCATAAGAGAACAAAGAATATTGATGAAAAATTTAATTTTATAAGAGAATTGGTTAATAATGCTGAGATTGGTCTGCAGCATTGCAGGACAGACGAATAGTTTGTTCATATTTTAACAAAACCATTAATGCAGAAAAGTTTTAACTATCTCAGGAAATGCCTGGGTATGCAAGAGAAGAGAAATTGTAATTAAGGGGGAGTGTTGGAATTTAATTCCAACTGCGACACAGAGGCAGGACGACGAGATTAAACACTGATGGGAGAGGTAAAGGACAGAAGCAGTGGCAACAATCTCTAGTTTCTGATCTTCACGCAACCACAGTCTCCTCTGCACTTAAACGTTCACCAACTGCATTGAATCTTCCTCCAACCATATTTAACGCACAAAAACTTCCATTCTGTGGTGCAAAAAATTTCAGTTACAAAGAGGAGTGATGACCCATCAGAGGAGGTGACGCCACCTTCCTCTGGACCAATCAAATCGTTTTCGGGGGGGGGGGGATAAATTGGCTCTTGCATAATGTTTCAACCCCACATAATGTAGGTTTAATTTTTTTGATTTATTTTTAGTTTTCGTGGCATATATGCTTTATTTGTTTGTTTGAAACTTCAATTATATATATTTTAATATATATACATATTGTAATGTTGACTTTATAGATATGCATATGCCGTGTGCATTGTGCAATGTACGAGAGAGAGCCCGAAGGTTAAAAAAAAACAGTGTGTAATTTTTTTTGCCGAGAGCAGTAAGAGTGCAAAACTGTGTGTGTAGGAGTGATGGAAAGGAAAAAAAACATAGAGCATTGTGTGCGTAGCAGTGAACAGAAATAGAAATACAAAGAGGAGATTTTCTTTTTATTGAAGCACTGTGTATTGTAGCAGTTGAAAGAATTTTTTCATTTCGTAAATCCAGAACACCAAACTTCTAAGGAATTTCATTCTGTAACAACTTATAGTTTGTTTAACGAAATAGTGTTATAATCCATCTCTTTGTCTGCAATTTTTTTTTTAATCTTTGTGTTGTGAAAGAGGAATTTTATTTTACCTCTGTGTGTTCAGAAATTCCAACATTTTTTATGATAACTATTTTCGTTTTCAGTAATCAAGTTTCTTTCCATATAAGCACAGGTATGGAATTCTCATCAGAATATAATTTAGCATGGCCTTTACGGGAATTTATACATGCAGATCTCAAACCAGATGTGGTTGTGAGATACTTTGACTATTGATTTTAGTCTTCTTATGCCTCATGTTGAGCTTTTGGTCGAACCCACTAAGCACCAAAATGATTCCATTTAATATATTGATTTCTTATGGTATTTATACTTCCTTATGAGTTACATGACTTCGTAACTAAATTAATTATTCTACTACATAACATTTTGACCCTAGGTATCTATTTACAGTATATTCATTACTCCATAATGGACTAAGAAATTCGATACCCATAATTTCCTATATTATAATATAAAGCTCTAATAATTTCTTAGACACAACTGAAATGATATCATTCCACTATATACCTAGTGCATTTCCTCTAATAAATTGTAACGATAAGATAATCCATAACAGATTCTATCTCATTCCCCCAAATTACTAGTTACATAATTATTTGCAATGTGAAACCCCATGCATGAAAAATAGTATAAGGAGATTAAATAGCATCATTCATGAAAGAATTCGTATAAAATACATATGGAATATTGCACATAAATAATCTCGATATCCATATATATCAAATGGATCTCACTATCTTCGCATATATCTGACTATTAATAGAACTTGTAAATGCCTAATAACTTGCATAGATCAAAGAAAATAAAGAAGTAACCAAAACACTTAGATATTTCAAGGATATTTCAAATTTATTTGCATGCAGATATATCTTACTACTAACATAATAACATTCCAAACTTGGGGAATATACTACACCTCTAGTTCCCCCCAAGCTGAAAATACTTGCCAAGAGATAGACAACCCTTGTTGATTTCTCTCCTAGGTATTTCATACCTTCCTTCCATACTAGACATTTCTATTAGTGGCATCCTTCTTTTGTGGTCCTCGACAAATAGTGGCCTAGGATTTTTTTTTTCTTAAAAGATAGCTTTTCTCTCGTACAATTTTTTAATATTATCAAAGCTTAGCATCTTTCCCCAACTAAGTGATTTAACAAATTTTCTCTCCCTCCATTAAATGTTATCAAGAATATTAGTCAAGAATTTCCTCATGGAATAGTTATTTTTGGAAGCCATCTCAAATCTAAGTGTGTCATTCCCCCAATATGGTTGTTTCAATTATTTGTTAATAAAGTGTATTCATTCACAAAATATATCAATGTAATTTATGAATTTTCTTCCATTCACATTACATACTTAGTTTTCATATAATAACAATCAACATTAAATTATGGAGAGATATTAGATTGTTCCACCCTTTTATTCTACAATGTCCCTGGTATTTTTTCATCTGCTATTTCCCTCTGGAACAAAGTTGGATAATTTTTTTTGAATTTCTTCTTCCCATTCCCACATGGCCTCTTCAAAATTAAGTGAATTCCTTTGCAATTTAACCCGAAAGACAACTTGATTTTCGAGCCAGATCGCTTTCCTATCAAGGGTAAAAATACGTTCAGCGAGAAGGTCTCTTTCGGGTTTCACCTATAGAAATTTCCAGTCAATAATCTGAGATTAATCATGTTCATATTTATTAAGAAAAGACACATGAAAACATTATGAGATTTAATGTGACTGGATAGTGCTAACTAATATGCAACAGGTCTTACTCAGTCTAAAATTTCAAATGGCCCACAAAATCATGGTGTTAGTTTTGGACAAGTTCCCATTCTTAATGTGTTTTTTCTGTGTTTAACTGTCAAGTATACATGATCTCCAATTTTGAGCTCCTTTTGTGTTGTTTTTCTATCTGCATAACTTTTATGCCAGTATTGTAATGTTTTAATATTTTGTTGAATTCATCAGATTGTGTGTTTTTTTTCCTACAATGTATTTGGCCTAAGAATTAATTTATCATCTGGTTGATTCCAACTGAGTGGCGTATAACAATTGTTTCCATACAGGGCTTCAAAAGGGCTCATTTTTATCGACGTTTGATAAATTTTATTGTAGTAAAACTCAACTAAATGTAGAAATTCTTCCCATTTTATAGGTTTGTCCATGAAATAAATTCTAAGAATGTCCTCTAAAATCCAGTTTCTTCTCTCAATTTGTCAATTTGTTTAAGGATGGTATGCAGTGATGAAATTTAGTTTAGTTCCCCTACCCCCAAAAAAATATTTAAAATTTTTTTAGGTGAATTTGGCATCTTTGTCCACAAGGTTGTGACCATATTTTCATATCCTGGATGTCCTGCATAAGGTTTCCTATGATATTCATCAAATACCAATTGTTTCCAAGCATTTACATTGGGAATATATATTCTTTTTTTTCAAATCAACATTTTTTTATAATTTTTTGTGTAACCAGGAATATTAGTTTGCTGTAATTTTTGTTGAATTTCCAAATATTTTGGATCACTGTTCATGGAGTTTTTAATATTCTCTATGAAATCTATGTAAACATTTCTAACTGAAACTTCCATTAGATTATAAGCATTCCTACTCAATGCATCTACTATCTTGTTTTCTTTCCCCTTTATGTGTTTTATGTCGAACTGAAACTCAATAAGAAATTCCATCCACCTAGCTTATCTAGCATTCAGATATGATTGGCTAAACAAATATTTCAGGCTGATATGATTAGTTACCAAGGTGAATTGTCTCCCTAAAAAATAATTCCTCCACACTTTTAAGGCTTATATGACCACAACTAACTCTAAATAATACATGACATAATTACTTTCATGAGTTTTTAACTTTCTCAACTCATAGGCTATTAGAGAATTGTATTGCAATAAAAATCCTCTTAGCCCTTCCATACAAGAATCTGTGCAAACTATGAACTCTTTATTTAGATCAACAAGTTTTAAGATGGGTGTCATGGTAAGTAAATGTTTCAGCTTGTCAAATATATTCTAACACTCTGAAGTCCATTCAAACTTTACCCCTTTTTATATAAAGTTTTGATAGGATATGCTATTCTAGAAAATCCCTTTATAAATTTGAGATTATATCCTAGAAATACCATAAAGGATCGAATGACATACACATCTCTGGGTATGAGCTAATTAACCATGGATTTAACCATTTCTGTGCCAACTGCTAATTCTTCCTTGGAAATGACGTGAACCAAATACTTTATTCTCATTTTATAGAACTCACATTTGTCGAATTTGGAATATAATTGGTTTTCGCTTAAAGTTTGTAGCACCAATTTTAAGTGTTATTTATGTTCTTCCTCATTTATTGAATATATCATTATGTTATCGATAAATACCATCAAAATTTTATCCAAATCTCTGTTGAGTATATTGTTCGTCAAGCACATGAAGGTTGTTGGAGCCTTAGTAAGACCAAATGGTAAAACTACAAACTCCTAGTGTCCATATCTAGTCCTAGATGCTATTTTATGAACATCTTCACTCATTATCCTTAATTGACAATATGTTGTTATCAAGTCAATTTTTGAAAAAACCATCTCCCCCCTTACTTGGTTGAACATGTCATCGAAACATGGCAACGAATACTTAATTTTTATTGTTAAGTTATTCAACTATTGGTAATCGATGCACATTTTTAATATGCCATATTTTTTCCTGACAAATAATTCAGGTGCCCCCCATGTTGACACACTAGGCCTAATATATCCTTTATCTAATAGCTCTTGAAGATGCATTTTCAAATCTAATAAATCACGCGGGCTCATCGATTTATGTGCTCTAGACACTAGGGTTGCATCAGGTACCAAATAAATAGAAATATATATATATATATATATCCATGTGAGGTGGCAGACTCGGAATATCCTCTGGGAACACATCCTGGAAGTATTTAATAATGAGTAATTTATCTAAGCTTGGCTCCTCTCCTTGTTTATTTCCTGCTTCTACCTGTACTAGATATAATTGACACCCTTTATTCGCACACTTTTTCATTTGTATAACATAAATTTGTCTGGCAGACATGGCTTTTGGTATTCCTTAAATTATTTAAGTCTATCGTTATTGATTTATGCACGTCATTTTTTTTAATTATTTAATTCTATCCTAGGGGATGTACATTCAAATCCATTGTTTTAGAATAACCATTTAACTAAGACGCCATTGCGTTACTTGATTTTTTTCCTTTCTCCTGGTAGTCGTTTCTAATTATAAAAGCCATGCAGTTTTATATTTTGTAGCCTTAAGTTCACAGTTTCGTACCAATTGTGGCCCAATGTAACATAAAATAGCTCCTAGATCAGTTAAAATATAAATAGATCAGTTATAGAGAATACCTTCGACCTCAATCAAATTTTATTGATGTTCTACTTGTTTATCCTCCTATATGGTGCTTATTATGGGAATGTTTATAGCAATTTCATTCATAGCAGTGGCTTCCAAAACATCTTGAATGTTTTGAAAATATCAGGGATTATGTGAGAAATACCTCAACATATGAGGTTCACCACATCCTCAACACTTTAGCGTCTCCTTTTTCTTACCCCCACTATTTTTTTTTTTGTCTAGGTTCATGGGTTTTGACCCAACTCGAGATTGTGTAGGCTGAAGTGTATTTCCCTTGGTAACTTGTTCCGTTGATGGTCCTTTAAAAACAAATTTTAATAACTGGGTTTTGTCACTTTTCTGCCATTACAGTTTTCTTTTTGTGCTTGTTTTCCCAAAAGTTAGAGTTTTCTCCCTTATTTATGAACTCTTGATAACATAACCTAGATTTCCTTACAACCTCATCCATCATCTTTGGATTGATAACCTCAATCTTCTCCTTATACATAGTAGGAAATAATTTCACAAATAGTTTCACCTTGGCTTTTTCCTCTTTAATATAAGCTACACACTGCAAGAGATTTATGAGCTTTTCCAAAAATTCACGCATCATAAGTTGGTGCAACCTTAATTCATGAAACTGTTTTTCCCATTAACCATAATATTGTTCACTTAGATATCTCTCTTTGAACTTCTTCTGGAACTCCTCCCAAGTTATTGTTGTACCTCTAGTAAATGCACAATTTTGGTTTCCTCCCACTAGAGAGTAGCTTTACCGCTAGTAAATGGAAAATATGGCCTTTAACTTTCTCTCATATTCATAGACTTGAAAATATTTATTTATATTTAGTAACCATTCCTCTGCATCCTCCTCCTTCTCTCCAACAAAAGTAGGGAGTTGAATCTTCTTGAATTTCCATTGCAATTATGCTTGTTTCTTTTTCTTCAAACCACTGATAAATTTTCTATAGAACCAACCACACTCTCAAATTTCTCTAATTTTGTCCCATGTTTAGATAATTTTACTATTTGAGGTTCCACTTTTTTATCACTATACTTTTCAGTCAGCCCTCTAATCACTCTTTCATATTCATCGTTAGCCTTTAACAAATGTGTGTTGATGCTCCTCAAATATGCCAGTTCATGCTGAAAATTTCTCATGATGCCTATGAATTGGTAATTTTTTGGTTTATCCCCCTCTCCTAATTCAAAATATAGGTCTTCACTTCCCGTGGTGGTGGGAGCCTCCTCCACCATTGCTCTGTTGCACCTTCAAATGACATAAAATTAAAATTTAGTCTTGAAACATAAAATTATATTTATATATATATATAAAAGTTACACAATGCTTATTCCACCTTCCTATAATGGTCCCTTATTCTACTGGTGTTACGGATCTTTGATACCATTTGTTAGGTACCCAACTTCAATTACATTTTTTTTATTTTTTTCCCTAATTCATCTCTCTCCTTTCATATTAGATTAAAATTATAGTTGTTCTAACTTCCTAACTCTAATAATGTGCCTTCACTATTTAATTACTAGTACTAATGTTCTTAGGGGTATGAACATGATGAGATCTAGACATAAATGTGTCATTGTGATGTCAACCCATTTTCTATAAAGTTGTCCTCATATTTTTTTAGTGTGGTAATGTTTTAGGCTCAAAATGTCTTCCTCAACATTAGGGGAAATCCGACAGGTTGGTAACTTAAAGCAACTCATTTTATGTTTGGAATGGTGGTTCAAAATGTTTAAAATAGGTCTATTTACCTTCTCTCTATCTTTTTTGGATTAAAGTATGTCTTTTACTTACCAATAGACAAGAGAAATCATATCATGCCTCTTTCTGAATCCAGGAAAGAGAGTGATCCTTAACCTGATCTAGGGTTCAACCAAGCCAAAAACTAAGTTCTACCCCTATATGAGGGGGCTTGTAGAATTTATAAATTAAAACTGAATGCAAATTTAATCTAAAATGAAAATGAAACTAATCCTACATAAAATTGGGAAAATGATAACCCTATCTCAACTCAAGAACAAATGGAAAAAATAAGTAGGAGAAGAGGATTGTTTATATGCTTGAATATATTATATAATTTTCACCAATTAGAGAAGTATTTCAATTAATTAATGAAAGCGAAACCAAAATAGAAATGTAATTGAACAATAAATAGTTACTTCTCAACATATTTTGATCTCAGTGAATTCATATTATTTTTAACTTTTTTCTACTCCTCAGAGATAGCTCCCATGGAACTTCAATAGCATAAAACTATTGATAAGAAATATGTTTTCAATATCAAAATCCATTAAATATTTAGAACAAAAAAAATAAAACCAATTAAAGAAATTATGGAAAGCTTACATCTAGAACAATAGTGCGTACGAAATGAACGTTTATTAAATCATACAAAAATCTCATTACAAGTCTGCATTCCTTGAGAAACTTCAACTCCTTGGAGAAATTTCCAACAATATTTCCAAATAGGTTCTCTATCATAACCAAAAATTCTCTCTCTCCACAATTCACCTCACAATACAGTATAGTAGTGCACATGCACGACAAGCATAAATCACAGAGTTTTCCCCTAACCTTTGATCTAAATTTTTCCTCCTACCTACAACTATAATCTCTTAAATAATAATTCTATCATATTCTTTGGTTATGAAGCATAGGCCCCCTTAATTCCATTCTACAAACAATTATTTGTAATTACAAAAAGAATTGCAAATAGGAGAGTTGTTAAAGATCAAATATGCTGCAAAAATTTTCATTGGTTCAAATTATTTTTTCCTTCTTGTTTTCCATTTATTTAAACCTTCCCTTCATCATCTTGTCAATTGTTCTCCTGTCAAAAACCAATTAAAATTAAATTAAAATAAAAAATACAAAATATGGAAAACAAAATATCTCCAATCAAAACTCAATTAAATAAATAAATAAAAGAAAATATGAGCTTTTCATTGATCCTTTTAAAGATCTTATTATTCAAAGAGAACATAGTCGAATGTATCTTCACTCAAGAGAGTCTATGATCAAATGAAAATGCAAAAATTTAAACTCAGAAATTTAATTTTGGCTATAAATTTGGAGTTTAATTTTCTATTAAATTTTAGACTCATTTAGTGACCTAATTTAATTATTCAACTACTTCATAAATAATATCCATGCTTGTTTCTATCTAATGAGCCATCATGGGCCTCATTTGCATTAGTAAAACTCAACTTATGTTCTTTAAAAGTTTATGTGTCAAAAATGCAAGTATGCTGGAAAAATTGATGTGTGGGCCAAAAAAATAGGAAATTTTAATTAAAACTTATAATTTTAGATTAAATACATTAATTCTAATTAACAGTTACTCAATTAAATATAAATAATTAATTAAATTAATTATAGATTAATCAAGCCCCATGGGGGTAGGCGAGTTGGTAATCAAAATGCGGTGAAGTTCATTTGTAAGGCGAGCCCGTACAGGAGTTCACAAGTTCAAATCCCCCGGACTAAAACAGAGCATGTGGAGAGGGGTGGGTGCATGTTCCCAGTGGGTATAGTGGTAGTGGTCAGAATTGATCCCGTGTAACGCGAGTCGCGAGGCTGCCCTAGTTGCCGATCCCACTGTATATATATATATATTATAGATTTATCAATTTATTTATCTTAATTAAAATTCAATATAATTAAATTAATAAACAATTAATTAACATGTTTAGTTTAATTATTCACATATTAATCATTTTAATTAATTAAATTTTAATTAAATTTAATTAATAATATATTATATTTTAATAATATTATAAAATAATACTACACATCACAATTAATTTTAGCAATTTCTAAATAGTATGTTTAAAGGACCATTCGACTAATATGATTCGTTTGAAAAATCAAATGAGTGACGTATTAAGGCGTGGGAAAAACCATACATGATTAAAATAGCGGATATCGGAAGAAGCACATATCATAATTTTTCAAATATGAATGTTTTGACACCAAATAAAAATGTCGATGTCTGATATTTATAACAGGATTTTATTTTCCAAAGATTTTTTATTGGGAATTTTAATATCAGAGATGATATAGTTTGGAAAATAAGTTATAATGAGTGGGACGGTTCCTTTTTTAAATGGGTCTTCACTATCACATTTATTCACTATTTAATATCGTCTGTCAGGGTTGAAAATCGATGACCATTTGAATCTTCCAAGAGTATGTATGTCAAAATCATGTTTTTATTTTTTTTAATGAATGGGATATTTCATAATTAATTTTTGTATAATGTAATATTTATCGTGTAGTGTCATGATATTCTGATCATTCTCTGTTGATACAGGATGGATCTAAGCGGAATAGACCTCACCCAATCTCCCTTTTGGCTATTTTCTTTGATAGAGCTTGCCGGGGGAGGATTATGGGGTGTGGAGCATGGTTAAAATTATATGAGGACGAAAGGATTGAAATATGTTGGAACAGAGGGAAGGGCACCAACAATCTGGCCGAGCTTATGGCCATATGGTGTGGGTTTAACGCAACTGTGAATCTGGGTCTACAAGGGGTCTCGGTGTACGAAGATTCCAAGATGGTCATTGATAATATGCTTGGACATGCTATGAGTTCCATGATTGCTTCTCATGGATGGTTCAGGCATGCCAAGCTCCTTTGGGAGCAATTAAATCTCCCCCCCCATTACTCACATATACAGGGAATTAAATACTAGAGTTGATGGGCTCTCCAAGCGAGGGGTGGATATGAGATTTGGAGTATTATAGGTTTCACAGTACAAGCTCAACAAGAAGGTGTGGACCAACGACATTCTGATTCCGTGATCTTTGGGGGCAAGGCACGTTGTCAGGATCCTACCTATTTTTTTTTATCGAATTTTGGACAATTCTAGATATGTCTGTCCTTCAATTTTGTACATGCACAGAACGCAAGCGAGCCAGTAATGACAAGCGAGCCTGATATTTGGATACAAGTGAGCCTATTAATATTTGCAAGCGAGCTTGCAAGCGAGCCTAATCTTTGGATACAAGTGAGCCTATTAAATTGTGCAAGCAAGCAAGCCTATTCAAATTGAAATCTTAGCAAATAGACTTCACACAATTTTATGAATGATCTTAAGAAGGAGGCCTTGAATATATATTTGTATTGACTTAAGGAAGGCATGCAATTATATCTAGAAATAGATATTGCTTCAATGCTCAATATAATACTTCAAGTGTAAACAAGATAATGATCCTTTAGCACTTTTATTGACATTTTCATGCTTTAATAATGCAGATAACACTGGGAATACTACCTTGATGTACTTCTTCCATAATACTCTGATCTTGAGGACCTGTACCATACCATTGCTTCACTGATGAAACTTTTGATTCTTCTGATAGGAAGGTTGCTTGTTCCAAACACCAATTGATACTAATTTGATAATCCATGCAGTAATTTCACTTTAGCTCACACATATACCCATAGTTAAGATAGCCTTCATAGTTTCTACTATTGAGCTCTCCATTTTTATCAAGAGAAATCATCAATATACTCAATATGATCTTGGAATCATTAGCCTTTTACTTATTCTGTCATTTTGTTTTAAAAGAATGTCACTGCATATTCCTTTCTAGGACTACTCTAGAACAAATGCTTCTCTATATACACTTCAACTATTATAACATAATGATCCTCGGGAAGACATATTTAATTTCTTTAGTTGGAGTTTACAAGGGGAGACCACTCAAATTTTATCACTCATTTAACTACTTTCCTCCAAGGGGACCTTCTATACATGAATGATGTAATGATATAATGATGATAAATATTTCTCTTACTCATCCTTCTTAATTTTGTTTCATTGTTAACTCTTGTAGTGTGATGCACAGTGTGATCATCCTCTATGGATCTTTCCAGTTCTATAGCTCGAAACATATTTTTTTGTGATTTTAACCATTCATCACTTAGTGTGTTGTTGTCTTCTTAGCTTACATGTTCATGGCTGATGTTCCCTCTACCACCATAGCTGCTTATTGTCTTCTTTTGTTCCATCAACTTGTTGGCTATAGAATGCTTCAGGTATCCTTCTTCCTCTATAGCTCTCTATCAGTGGAATTGTCCTTTCCCTTCCAGAACTTTTAGCTATTCTTATTCCAAAGAGCACTTCTTAGACTACTTTTATGGGGACTTTTTATGAACTGCTCCACCCCTGGGATGTTGCCTCTTATCTATTACTAGTTTCATATTTGTGTTTCTTCCTAGCCCAGCTCCTCTAGGATTATGATGGATATATTATGTTATTGAAGTAACAGGATCCCCTTTTCTCTTTTTCTTCCATACTTTATTGGGGTTCTTCATAATGTCTGGACTTATTTTTGATTCATAGTTTTGTTTGATTTGATTGGATTCCATCATCTATCCAGAGTTCTTTAATGTATATGTCAGCTTAGAATCTTTTTCTTCATGACCAAGCTTGTGGCATGAATAACATCTTATTTTACCTAAGTAAGGTCGAGCTAATGTATGCCATTTTTTTCCCCTTTTTGAACACAATTTACATTCAATAGATTTATGTCCAAATTTATTGCATGAAAAATAGTAGCCATCGAAATGATTTGTATACTTGGTGATAGATTATCTTCTCCATTTGTCTGCTTGAGGTAGTCTTTTCATTTTCTGCATCTTTTGCTGATTGGACTGGATTTTCTGTCTTACAATATGTCGCAATATGTCCAAGTTTGTGGCAGGAAAAACAATTGATACTTCTCATGTGAGGAAAGAACCTCCTTTGACAGCTTCTAAATTTATTCAATTCATATTCAGGAGTGTATGAGCCTTTTGCAGCTGATTGCTTCTTCATTTTGTTCTTTTTCATTTGAGGTTGATGCTTGTTTCTGTTTTATTCATTACCTATCAAGGTCTTGCTGGCTTTTTTTTCTTTGGATCTCTTTTGGGTTGCTTCATTATCCTTTACAGCTTTTACAAAAATGATATTCTTGTTATCTTCTACCTTGGACTTACTCGTTTCTCCTTCATAGCCTATCCCATCCTTTATGAGAGAAGACCTTCGAGCATTTAGAATCTGGTCCAACTATCCAGAGCTTTTCATTTGTGGAATATTCATAATTAGTTCAATTTGGGCCTTCTCTGATTTCATCCTCAGGCTTAACACCTCTTCTTCCTATCTTCCATATTCCAGAATTTTCTCTCTTATTTGTTGTAGCAGAGTGTCTTCTAATTTCCTTGCTTCTTCAAGTTGTGCCATCAGGCCAACAATTTCTTCTTTATCTTCATATTCTCTCTCATCACATATTTGCACAAATATCTTAAGGTTTTTTTTTTCATTCTTCAATATTTATATTTCATTCAAGGCTGTGTCAACTTTGGATTTTTCCTCAACTGTAATTTCTTCATGGTACTCACATCCATTCACCTTAGTAGGTATCTCATTTGACTGACCTTTTTCCTTTTGAAAGGAATTTTTCTTCTTCTTCTTGTTTATCTTCTCCTTCTTGATAACACATCCAATACTGTCTCCTTCATGCATGAGATGCAATCTATTCCATATTCATTTTGTAGATGTTAAATCCATTATTGAATCAAGATCCTTGTTATGAAGACTGTTATATATCACACATTATGCCTTGGAATTCCAATGTTTTTCCTGAAAAGAGGGAGATTCTGTGCAGAAATCATCACATACAAGCTTCCATACCTCAGGTCCATAAGCCATTAAATCTGTTTTAACCTTATCTCTCCATTAAGGAAATTTTGTTGTATTCAACACGAGTACATTTTGATAGTCCATGACTGAACCAAATCTCCTTCAAGCTATTAGGCTTACACCAAAGGAACCGACTTTGATACCAATTGTTGAACCCTTAGTTAAACTGAGAGGAGGGGGGGGTGAATTACTTTAATACATTCATGGACTTTTAAGACTTTCCTTTAAACTTATTTACACCTTCATTTCATGATCAAATTATTATATAATGAAACAACAATCTTAATATGTGAGCAGAAAGTATTAAGCGGATTAAATACCGTTAGGTCCCTATATTACTAGTATAGTCCCTTATTGTTGTTAGTGTAACCCCCTTATTGTTATTGTTGTACCCCTGTAACCCCCATATTTTTTTTTTTCTACGTAACTTTAAATCTATTAATGAAACATATAGTATAGCTAGTTCATGCCCTTCAGAGGCGACATACATTCAGCAAGATAACAAAAATTGAGCCGCCCACAAGGGGAAACCAGCTCGAGCAACGTTTTTAAGCTACCTCGACGAAGGAAACCAGCTATGGCATACCAAAACTTGTTACAACCAGAAACAACAAAAATGACATAAAGACTGAACATAGTTACTTGGGAAAAGTTAATTGCACTAGAGACCATAATCCTCAGAGGGCGGTTATTCTTCAATCCTGCACCAGCAGCCATCATCGTAGCCAGGAATAGGGCGTCTTTGAACTGCTGCTACGCCTGCTTCGCTACCCCCATCCTACAAGCCAATGTCCTAGAGGATACTCGAACTGCAGTCACCAGCTTTGCGGGAAGTGCTTTTATCCACGGGCTGAGCGGCTTGCGCAACATTAGCGGGGGCAAACAAGTTAACAAGATGCACAAGCGTAACCCCCATATTTTTATTATTGTTCCCTTAAATTATTATTGTTAGGTCGGCTAGGATTACATTGTGGCCCCATGGACTCCTATATATAGAAAGGAGGTTTTGTAATTTGTATCATCTAAGAATTTCTCATTCATGTAATGTATTGGAGGTTTCCCCCTCAAAGTGGCTTACTTATAAGGCGTTGATATCTCTTTTCTTCTATTTTTTGAGCTGGTTTCAAAACATTTGGTATGAGAGGTTGGATTCTAGGGTTTCGCTGCTCCAAACAGGTCATCATGGAATTTTCGCTATAATGTTTTTGGTATGAAGTTTCAGAAGCTAAAATTTTTACAGTGCAAAGCTGAAATCTTGAGGAACATTGTCACAAAATTTTAGAGCTTGGTTCGCAATATTTTTGGAGATATGATCTGTGGAAGTTAGGTCCTTTTGCAAGCTCCTTAATTCAATCTAAACAGTTCATCGTGGGATTTGCACTATAAATTTTTTTCTACAAAGGTACAGAATCTGAAATTTTTAGGGCACAAAGTAGAAATCCTAAGGAAAATCATCGCAAAATTTCCGAGCTTGGTTTGCAATATTTTTAGAGATATGATATGTGGAAGGTAGTGCTTTTTTAGGCTCCTGAATTTCATCTCAAAGAGGTGATCATGGGAAAATATTCATAACTCCCTCTCTGAGCATTGGATTGGAGTGCCGTAAAAAGTGGTCACAAGTACACAGACTGTAGTTCTTTTTCTATCAATTTTAGAGCTAAAATATGAAACAATGACACGTGGAAAGTTGTACAAGTTCGCTCTACTAAACCAGTCCATAATTAGGTCATTGTGGGAGATTGGACATAAATTTTCCTTGGAGAATCCAAATCAAGTTAGACCTATGGCATTCGAAAGATAATTTAGAAGTATACCCGAGTTCTAAATTTGAGATATTGAAAAGCCGCAATCACAAAGATAATCCAATTTCAATATCGAGCTCCTCAAAAGAAAGAAAAAATTATGTATTTTATTTTCTAAATTTCATAAGTCTTGTGTGAAGAAACAATTTGAATTGATTCCAAGGGCATATTGTAGAATATATATCAGTATTGGTTCTAAGAAATGCCCCGTAAAAATAATTCAACACTCATTAAGCCTTCGGAAGGCTCTACTATTACTCATGAAGATGAAGAATTGCAACATGATCTATCAATATTACAAGAGCAAGTGCACCAAATTTCACTCTCGCAAAGAGCAACAAAAAATGAAATGGAAGTTTTGAAGAAAGGTGTGGAAGTGAAGATGGATGGTTTGAAAAATAATATGGATGGTTTGAAGGAAGGCATGGAATATAAGATATATGGCATGGATTCTAAGATGGATGACATGGAAGCTAAGATCAATGAAAAAATGAAAGAAATCATGGAAAACATGAAGAATGATCTAAAAGTAGACATGGAAGGTTTGACAAAGTTGACACAAGAAATGTTTCCTAATGGTGAAAAGATAGTAGAGGAAACTCATGATGAGAACAAAATAAATGTTAATTGTGACTTCATAAACTCTAATGTTGGCAGGAAGAACCACCATATTCCAAAAATGGATATGAGGAAGTTTGATGGAAAGGATCCTGTAACATGGATACTATAGATGGGGAAATATTTTGATCTCTATAATGTGCAAAACACACAAAAGGTACACATTGCAACTTTACATTTAGAACAAAACACATTTGTATGGTATCGATGGCTTTGCTCTCGTAAAAAAATTGTCACTTGCTCAATTTTTATGGAGGAAATGATAGCACATTATGAGGATACAAAGAGAAACACCTTCTTTAGCCAATTGATAAATCTCAAACAAAAGGGTTTAGTGGGGGATCACATTGAGGACTTACAAAAATTGAATATAAGGGTAACTGATATTCTAGAGGAAGATAGGATTGATCTCTTCATAGGTACTTTAAAGGATAACATCTAACATGAAGTTCACATTTTCGAGCCTGATTCATTGGAGAAGGGATACAGGTTGGCAAGAAAAAATGAATGTAAAATTATGGTGACAAGGAAGCCTACCCCTCACTTCTATAAAGAAGGAAGTGTTGCTATGCCTAGATTTCCACAACCTACAAGGTTGACACCACAAAAATTGGAAGAAAAAAGAGAAAAAGGGTTTGCTATAGTTGTGATAGAAAATACACTAATGGTCATAAGTGTGCTGAGAATAAATTATATTACATAGATTGTGAAGAGCAAGAAGAAAATTAACAAGAAGAGGATATACACCAGGAACTAGCCCTAGAAGAGGAAGAAATGAGTTCGACCATATCATGTAGTGCATTGGCAGGAATTACCACTCCTCAAACTCTCAAGATAGAAGGACATATCAAGAAGAAAAAGGTAATAGTGTTCATTGATTCAAGTAGCACCCATAATTTTATGAATTGTAAGGTAGCCAAGGAATTGAATTGTTTCCTATACCCAGCACCAGAATGTCAAGTGATAGTTGCAAATGGAGAAACTATAAATTGCTCTAGAAAAAGCCATAATATCATGCTAAGCATGGGGGAATATTTATTGAATAGTCCAATGCTTTCCATTCCTATGGAAGGTGCTGATGTTGTACTAGGAGTATAATGGTAACAATCTTTGGGGATGGTAGCTTTTAATTTTCAAGAACTTTTCTTGAAATTTTTTTCAGAAGGAAAGGAAGTTGAATTACAGGTTATTGTAGGGAAGCTAGGAAAGATAATAAGCTATAATGTCATGAAAAATATTCTAAAGAAAGAACAACGAGGTGTAATTGCACAATTGTGCTCACTAGAAGTTGCAACATCAAAATCATCTATTTATGCAGATCTCCAACAAATCCTGGACAATCATTCCAAGGTGTTTGAAAATCCCAAAGGACTCCCACCTATTCATGATCATGATCATGCTATTCATTTGATTCCAGGAAGTGTTCATCCAAAAATTAGGCCTTATAGATATGCTTATGTCCAAAAGAGAGAAATTGAATGTATGATTGTAGAAATGTTAGAGGCAGGTATAATTCAACCTTGTCAAAGTTCTTTCTCTGCTCCTATAGTATTGGTACACAAGAAGGATGGATCATGGTGCATGTGTCTGAATTATAGGGAGCTCAATAATCTCACCATTAAAGATAAATTTCCCATTCCTGTGATTGATGAATTATTGGATGAATTACATGGATCAATTTATTTTACCAAGTTGGATCTTCGTTCAGGATATCATCAAATTAGAATGAAGACTGAAGATATTCCAAAAACAGCATTTCGAACTCATGAGGGTCATTATGAATTTCTGGTCATGCCTTTTGATCTTACCAATGCACCTTCTACATTTCAAGGGTTGATGAATTCCATTTTCAAACCCTTCCTTAAAAAATTTGTGCTAGTATTTTTTGATGATATACTAATCTACAATAGGTCTTGGAAGGATCATGTTCAACATGTTGACAGGGTGCTCAAACTATTGCAGGAGAAACAATTATATGAAAAACATCCAAATGTTTCTTTGGAGTACAAGAGGTGGAATATCTGGGTCATATTGTATCTCACGAGGGTGTTAAAGTAGACCCTAACAAAATTAAAGCCATTAAGGAATGGAAAGTCCCCACAACCATAAAGAAGTTGCGAGGATTTCTTGGGTTAACAGGGTATTATTGCAATTTTGTTAAGAATTATGGGAGAATAGTAGCACCTCTAACAACATTATTGAAGAAAGATGCATTTTCATGGACTCCTGAAGCAACTAAGGCCTTTGAACATCTTAAAGAGGCAATGTGCCTAGCACTGGTCTTAGCTATGCCAGACTTCACAAAAACCTTTATTGTGGAATGCGATGCCTCAGGAAATGGAATTGGTGCTATTTTAATGCAGGAAGGAAGACCCATTGCTTTTGAAAGTCGTCTAATCAAAGGAAAGTATTTACAGAAACCTATTTATGAGAAGGAAATGTTATCAATACTGCATGCACTAAAGAAATGGTGAACATACCTAATAGGAAGAGACTTGAAGGTAAAAACTGATAATGATAGTCTTAAACACTTTTTGGAACAAAGACTATCTTCAGAAGAGCAGCAAAATTGGGTCACAAAGATGTTGGGTTATGACTTTTAAATAATCTACAAAAAAGGGAAGCTTAATGTTGTTGCAGATGCACTCTCAAGAAAGAATGAAGAGGTGGAAGCATTGCTTTGTGCCATTTCTATTATCCAACCAGATTGGATAACCGAAGCAAGAGATGAATTGAAGAAGGAAAAAGAAGTATGGACACTCATTCAAAAGTTGCAGGAAGATCCTAGTACATCTTATACATTTAGTTGGAAAAATTATTCTTTATGGTACAAAGATCGCTTATATATTTGTAATAATTCCCAACTAAAACAAAATATTATTTTGGAATTGCACACTTCTCCTTTAGGAGGACACTCAATATTTTTAAAAAGTTACCACAGGGTGAAGAAAGAATTTTTTTGGGATGGCCTTAAACCTGATATTCAAAATTTTGTGGTGGAATGTTTGGTTTGCTAGCAGAATAAAGTTGAGACAATTAAGACCCCGAGACTTCTACAACCTTTATCCATTCCAAGTCAACGCTCGGAGGAGATTTCAATGGATTTTATCACAAGTTTACCTAATTCTGAAGGAAAGACTGTCATCATGGTGGTAGTTGATAGACTTACCAAGTATGCACACTTTTGTGCATTATATCATCCATTTAAAGCAAGTACAGTTGCTACTACATTTAGTGACACAATTCAAAAGCTACATGGAAACCCAAGGGTTATTGTGAGCGATAGAGATCCCATTTTTACTGGAAATTTTTGGGAGTTATTTTCTTGTTTGGGTACTCAATTAGCTCATAGCTCATCTTATCATCCTCAATTTGATGGTCAAAATGAGATACTAAATAAATGTTTGGAAGGATATCTTCGTTGTTTTGTATCTGATAAACAAACACAATGGGTCAAGTGGTTACCTCTCGCTAAATGGTGGTATAACACTTCCTTCCATACTATAGCAAAAATGACCCCATTTATGGCACATTATGGATATCATCCACCATCCATCACATCATCTTTAAGATAAAATTTGAAGGTTCAAGCAGTGGAAGATCACATCGAGCATCAACAAGAAATTCTCCAACTCTTAAAGGATAACCTGAATTTGGCACAAAATCAAATGAAACAACAGGCAGATCAACATCGCAGCGAGAGAAGTTTTGATGTAGGAGATTGAGTATCTTTACAGCTATAACCATACAAACAAATGTCCCTCAAGCAAGCTAAAAAGGATAATAAATTATTGCCAAAGTACTATGGTCCTTACAAGGTGTTGCAAAAGATTGGTACTATGGCATACAAATTGGAGCTTCCTGCTTCTTCATGAGTGCATCAATTTTTCCATGTTTCATGCTTAAAGAAGGTTATAGGTGAAAATATTCTAGTTCAAAAAATATTGCCAGAACTTGATGAGGAAGGAAAAACCATATTGGAACCTGAAGCGGTCACGAAAACAAGAACTCGACAGCTATGGAATCGATCAATTTCAGAGTAGCTCATGAAGTGGAAGAACTTACCCACTAAAGATTCTACATGGGAGTATGAGAATTTTATACAGAAGCACCCAGAGCTACTCAAGCGTTGAGGACAACACTTTTTTTAAGGAGAGGGGCATGTGAGGTCCCTATATTACTAGTATAGTCCCTTATTGTTGTTAGTGTAACCACTTATTGTTATTATTGTACCCCTATAACCCCCATATTGTTATTATTGTTCCCTTAAATTATTATTGTTAGGTCGGTTAGGATTACATTGTGGCCCCATGGATTCCTATATATATAAAGGAGGTTTTGTAATTTGTATCATCTAAGAATTGTTCATTCATGTAACGTATTGGAGGTCACCCCCTCGAAGTGGCTTATTTCTAAGGAATTGATATCTCTTTTCTTGTATTTTTGGAGTTGTTTTCACAACAAATACAAAATATCAACAGATAATCATCAGGCACATGGACAAAAGATATAAGTGGAAAGCTGTAAGGGATAAAACAACATCTTATTATTGTTGTGATGCAAAGGCAAGCTCCAACTCCCTCTCACCACTGATTTCCTATAGGCTCCAACCTACAGGAGGCTACTACCTCAAATTCAACAAGCTACAACTTGCAAGGAAGCTCAAATTCCCATCTTTTTTCGGCAGGCTACAACCCACAGGAGGCTCCTACCTCAACCAGATCCAACTGGACATCTATCAAGCTTCAACTTGAAATGAAAGAACCAGCTCCAATGTATTTTCTATTGGCTACAACCCATAGGATGCTCCTACCTAAACCAGCTACAACTGGACACCTATCAAGCTACAACTTGATACGGAAGAACCAACTTCGTCACTCTACAATAAAATCATATGTTGATTTACCTAGATCTTAGCTCTGTTTTACTCCTTCTTCATGGTTTCCCTTCACGCCTTCAAATATGCTTCATATCAGCTTTGGATCTACACAACATCTCTATTTTCTATGTTTTATTCTTCCACTCTCTAACCTATTTATGCACATTACAATAACATCATTTATAGAGATTAATCCAAGCCTATTTGTATTCTATATGGTAATATGAAGTGAACATGCATAATTCTTGCCTTCCACCCATTAATTTCCTCACTCAACATATTCAGGATGTTACAACACTAAATACACTCATTTTAATATCAAATTGGAGTTTTTCTTTTCCTTTGGAGACTTGCCTTTGCATCACAAACAATATAAAATAATTAATACATTTACAGTTACAATAATATTCCAATTTAGCCCTTTTAGCTTCTTAGCTTTGTTGTGTGTTTGTCCTCTTCTACTTGTTGTTCCTTTGTCTTTTCTATTTCTGTAGTTATATTTCAACCATGCTGCATAACTGCCCTTTTTGTGTGACTCGACCAATGCTATTGCACTGTTCTGCACGAGTTCCGCATCATTTTTCTTACCTAAACCTTTTATTATTGTGTTTAGACTTTTCTTTTGTTATACTACAACAACACTATTCTACATGAGCTCTGAGTCCTTTTCATGCAGTCAGGCCTTTCCTTTGTAACCCAAGTCGACCTTTGCTTTCATGGTTTGCCTCATAAAACCAACAAAAACACATACAACCTTGGACCTGAAATATGTTAGTATTCACCTTTGAACCGCATACCATCCAATTTACTGTGCGAACTCTTAAGTACAAACCATAAAATCTGCGGTGTGCGCTCATGCAAAATTCTGACATGTGGTCTCCCCTCGTTGCATCACATATTCCAATTTTTACTTCATTGCAAACAATTTAACTTATCGCACGATGTCTTAGCTCTATCCGCTATAATATGTGATGTGTGCTCATGCGCTTTGCCGTCGACCGCTGATCTAACAGTCCTCACCTGCTTGCCCTTATTCGCAAATAAGGGGCATGACTTCTTTACTGGAGGGTCCCACAATCCTAGACCAATCACAATACATCGCACCTCTCTTTCCCACAAGTTTAACTCTTATTGATATCACTAACCCATATAATTTGCAATGTGCACAATTGCACAAAGGTGACATGTGGCTCTTTCCTTATCACATCGCCACTTTCTAAACTTACCACATCACAAAAAAAATATGATACCTTAGCCCTATTTGTCAATATATGCGATGAGCAAACTTGCGATCCACTGCCTGCCATTGATCTGCGCCCAGCTCTAACAGTCCTCACTTGATCACACTTCACACTTTATAGGATTTACTTTGTGGTTACACTCTATTTCTTGCAATCTAAAATATTGCGCCATGCCAACAGGTGTCTTCTCCACTTCACATCGCAAATACTTTAACTTAACATGTGACACCTTAATGCTAAACTCTAAGAGTTATGATTTGTGAAATCACTCACGGTGCGATTCTATCTCCATTTTCGGTCTTTTAGGAATCAGACGGTCCACACTTGTTTTTCTGATCAAATTCACATCGTGAGTTAAATAACTTACCTTGCGAAATCTTAAAGTTGTCCACTAAATTTTGCGATGTGCGAAGTCTTCACAGATTTGTGAGATGATCCCCACCATTGATATGTGCCTGATCTAAAAAACCTTGGTGTTTCTTGCAAATCCAATTGGTCTTGTATTATTAACACATAAACACTATAATTCCCAGTTTGTGATGTGCCATTTTATTATTCGCTTGACACACGTCCACATCTCTATCGTTAATATTAAATCCTCAATTTTGTGATCTAGTCATGGTCGTCGACTCATTCTTCATGTGGTTCTTCTTCATCTCTTCCGCCTACTATGATCTTTGTCATTAATTCTTAATACTTTGATTCTGTGATTTGATATTTTTTGTTTGATTGCCTCCCTTGGAATTCTTCTAAGAGTTCTCTGCCTTAGTCGATTTTTATTCTTTTTGAGAGCACCGCTACTCTGCATCTCTGCTATCCTTCTTGAGCTATATTTAGTTTCTAGATGTGCTAATCTCTCCTGATCTTGTTCTTCTATTCGTTATTCACTCTGACTTGGGATTATTACGCTTGTTGTACTTCCCTGCTACTTCTCTGCTACCATTTTTGCTTATCTACTACTTTTGTTGCTTCTTTGCTGCCATTGCTACTTCTCTACTGTATTGTTGCTTCTCTACTACCTTTGCTGCTTCTCTGCTGCCTTGCTACGTCTGCTACCTTTGCTACTTCTTCTGGTGGATTCGCTGCCTCTGTTGCATTTGCTGCTTCTCTGCTGCCTTACTGCCTATGCTGCCTTTGTCACTTCTCTGCTGAATTTGCTGCCTCTTATGCCTTTTCTGCCTCTTTGATTCCTTTGCTACCTTTGATGATAGTTTAATGCTACTCCTTTCCTCTCTGCTACTCCTCTGCCTCTCTTTTATGCTTTTTTTCTGCATTGTTTCCTGATCTACTCCTTTTCCTTATTGTTGGTTCTTCTCTGATCCTTTTCCTTAATGATAGTTTAGGTGCTACTCCTTTGTGCTCATTTTCCATAAAGGACAATATTTCCAATAGATGAATGAGAGTCTTCAGTCATGGTGCAAGTTACTTCATGGTTATTATCTCATTACAAGTGAAAATATCATGGTTAAATGGTTCTATGTTGAATGTTAAATGGTGGATGCAATTCATATGTGGTGTAAAATATCTATGGTGGAAAACCTAAGGTTTGAAATCCTATAATGTAGATCCTAAGTAAACCATGGTGCAAAAAAATTTTCGTGGATGATAAAATATACAAAACACAATGTGTACAACTAACCATGTGGAGGGGTGAAGTTGACAACAAAAACTATATGGTATGACATGTGAACGCATAGTCTGTTACACCATTTTTTGGTCATCTAACCTATTATCATTAGATGGACCCAAGTACACCATGTAAGACCAATTTTACCTAAGTAAAATTGCTTTTGCCATGTAAAATAACTTAATAAAACACATTTATTAGGTTGTTTATGGTCCAAATAGGAAACCCCAAAGGGAAATATTAAAAAAATCTTTATTTGTTTAATTTTCCTCATGGAATAATCAATTAAACAATAATTTAATTATTATTCCAAGTTATATTTAACCCAAAACAAGGAAATTAATTAGATAAATCCTTATTTATCTTATTATTTTCTAGGAATAATTATTTAAATCCTATTTAAATAATATTCCTTGTTAAATATGACTAAATCATTTATAAATAATTAAATAAATCATTATTTATTTAATTATCATTCAACCACTTCCTTAAATAATAAATAAATCATTTATTTATTTATTATTTACGAATAAAGGGATTTGACCCAAGTCAAATGCCTTTTCCCTCCAACAAACATAATAAAATATTCCATAAAAGGTGGATCTCGATTTGGTTAATATTATTTTAATCATACACCAAGATCTGGAATGACCCAATATTTTGTTATAAATAGAATTGTTTTCTCATTCATTTGTCCCCTTTTGTTGCTCATTAGATCACTCTGAATCTATGCTCCTGGTTTGAATTTGAGCCATTATCATTGTCACATTCTCTACTTTTTGCTTTGTGAGCTCCCTTTGAGTACTATGTTTTTTTGGGTTTTCTACACTAACAAGAGAGAGAAATGATAGATCGGAAGTGCTGAGGACTTTCAAGAACCCATCCCATTGAGGAGAATTGGAAACACCTTTCTTGTTTTCCTCTCAGGTGCCCTTAATATAAAAATTCTTTCAAAAAAATATTGATCTTGTCTTGTCTATTGGATGCATGGAGTAAAACCTTATTTTTACTGCTTAATATCTTTCTACGCATAGATCTGGATTTGTACAGTATTTATCTTGATCAACTAACTATAGATTTGAAGATATTGGCAGCCATATTTGATGTTAGGGCTATTTGTTATGCGTAGCTAAAGTGGTATTTTTCCGAAAAAAGATTCATACTAACATAGTCAGAGTGTATACATGTATTTGGGACAACGAGCGTAACTGCCAAAAATAATCACCATATGGTAGTCTGCATGTATACTGCCGGAAGCTGCGTATCACATGGCCTTTGATGAGCACACTGCCACCGTTTTCCAGAATCATCGGGTTTATTTTTATACCAAAGTCAGTTTTTGGTATTTCTAATTTAAAACAACGCTATGTATTTTCTATACCATGTAACAAATATACTAAGTGCTTCACTATTATTTGACCAAAATATTTGTTCACATTCAATGTAAAACATCTCTCCAAGTTAGGCCCGGGAGGTTCGACCTGAACCTAGCCCAAGTCTCTATAAAAGTTACACCATTTCTCCATGGAAATGGGGAGAGTCCTTTTGGAATTTTTATTTATAATTATGTAAGAGAGGAGGCATTGTTTTTTATTTTCAGTGTATCTTGGTCGTCTGGAGGCAGAATTTGGCGCCAAGACAAGCGTTAGAAAGCTAGGAGGGAGAAATTTATGTTGACAGAGATAAAATTTGCCTAAAATCACATTCAGTCTTTTGAATTTTGATGTAAATACTTTCTTGGATCATTCCTTAATCAAACAGATGCCCATCTTGAAAGTGGACCCAAATATTTAGTCCATCAAGGACAAACTCCGTAATCAATGTTTGTTGTGTTATATCTCTTCTCTTTGTTGCAAATTAATTTTTAATTACGTTTCTTAAGTACTAGATTAATTTTTGAAATCAAATTTATTTCCTTCAATCAACCACACTAAGTAATCTAAGTTAACAGTTGGTTGTACTTTGGCGAATATTCAATCCTATTTCAGATCATATTTTTGGTATTAGAGAAAGTTGGAAAGTGGAAACTCACTCAAAGATCGACAATGGGAGGATACAATGTAGGTGAAACTCCTGAAGTGAAGGTCCTCGGCGAGTAGCAGTTTCAAAAAATGTTTTTGAACATGCAACGGATGTTGGGAGAAATGTACGAAGATAAGAAGGCGATAGATTCAGCTTCATCTTCGAAAGCGATGAAGAAGGAAAAGGGAAAAGGAAAAGTTGATAAACCTCCTTCTCCTTAATCATATTCATCATCTTATTATTCTTCTTCCAGTTCATATTATAAAAGAGAAAATAAACCTCATAAATATTCTCTTTTGAAACTTGAAGTAAAATTTTTACTACCTATTTATGATGGTGAAATGAATCCTGAAAAGTTAGATAACTTGATTAAGCAGTTAGAAGTGTATTACAGAATTCAAAAAATTTCTGATGAAAGAAAAAAAATTCAGTTAGCTACACTCAGAATGGGGGGAACAACTTTAATATGGTGGGAAAGTAAAACTCAAGTAGATTTAAAGCAGAAAGGTAAGCTCATCTCTTCATGGTATAAGTTTCTTAAATCTCTCAGAAAACAATTCTATCATTTAGGATACATGCAGCAGGCTATTATTGATTGGCATCATTTGAGGCAATGTAAATGATAGAGTGTTCATGAGTTTACTCAGGATTTTAGGAGGAAATCTTTGGCGCTTGGTATTCCATTGTATACATGTGAAACTTTATTAAAGTACATTGGCAATTTACATTCTTATTTACAACATACGTTATTGATGTTTAATCCCACTAAATTTGATGAAGTGTGTGTTCAAGCCATACATATTGCATCAGGTGGCATACCATTCTAGTTTTCAAGGAAATCATCCAAATAGTTGGAAATCAAGGATTCCAAAGAAAGCAAGGGGAAAAGAAGCTCGAAGGGAAATAAAACAACGACATCTCAGAAGGAAATTTAAAGACCTACTTGTTCTCACTTCTAGAGAATCAGACATGATGAAGCCAAATGTTGGAAGCTTCACCCAAAACTCAGACCAATGAATTTCAAAAAAAATAAAGGTGAAAACAAAGCTAATACAAAAATCCAAAAAGATTTGGGCTCAAACTCAGGTGATGAAAGGAAAATAACCACAATGGTTCCGACAGGTAAAATTTCTGACACTAGTTCAATTTCTAGTACTTCAACATCTTGTTCAAACATAAATCATCTCGATGAGGATAAAAGAGTTGAATTATTTCACATAAGGATAACTTCTAAGAACACAAAAATAGACACATTATTTGACAGTGGATCACAGGAAAATTTAATATCTGAAGAATTAGTTAAGAAATTGGGTTTGGAGACAAGCAATCATCCAGGACCATACCCATTAGGTTGGCTAAAAGAAAAGACTCATATTAATGTCACAAAGTAGTGTCGTTCAAAATTTTCCATCACAACTAATTACATTGATGAAGTGGATTTAAATGTGATTCCATTAGACATATGTGGAGTAGTGCTAGGAATTCCTTACCTCTATGATCGTGATGTTTTGTTTCATAGGAAAGAACATAAATATCACCTTAAGAAAGAAGTGATCGAATACATTGTCACGACACATAAAATCAAGACACACTTGGATTTAGTTACTGATAATTATATGAAGAGGCTAATAAGTTCAAGTAAAATATATATACTCATGATTGTAAAAGAACAACATAAGGATTAACATGATTCTTTTTCAGGTTATGAATCTCAGTTTAAAGACAAATTGATTAAAGTGGTATATTCTTTTCAATGTCTAATTAAAGAACCAAAACAGCTGCGTCCTAAACGAGAAATACAACATGAGATACAATTCTTGTCTGATTCCCCTCTTCCTAATGTGGGAATTTATCGCTTACCAGTCATAGAAAATGAAGAAATAAAGAATAAAATCCAAGTGTTGGTTGAGAAAGGTTTCATTCGACATAGTTCATCTCCATGTGGTTCACTAATAATTTTGGTTCCTAAGTAAGATGGGACATGGAGAATGTGTGTTGAATTTAGGGCCTTAAAAAAAATCACTATAAACAACACGTATCCTCTTCCGAGAATAGATGGTTTACTTGAACAATCAAAGAATGTTGTATATTTCAGTAATTTGGATTTGCATAGTGGGTATCATCAAATTCGCATTGCAGAAAAGGACATCTAGAAAATTGCATTTAAGACTAGGAAGGGGCTATTTGAATGGTTAGTTATGATGTTTAATTTATGAAATGCTCCAATGATTTTTATGAGGGCTATGAATGATGTATTTCTTCCATACATTGACAAATTTGTCATAATCTACTTAGATGATATCCTGATATTCAGTTCCACTATGGAAGAGCATGTTAGGGATGTTAAATAGGTATTTGAAGTGTTGCAAAGGGAGAAACTATATCTTCAACTTTCCAAACGTGAATTTGGGAAAAATTCATTGGTGTATATTGGTTACATAGTTGGAGGTGGTTAGTTGAAAATCGATCCGGCTAAAATCAATGTGATTGTTAATTAGTCAAGAGCAGAAAATGTGACTGAAGTTAGGAGTTTCTTAGGTGCAGTAAAAAATTGGAGGAAATTAATTTCTTACTTTCCTTTGATTGCATCACCATTACATGCTTTAGGATGCTCTAAATCTTCCTTTTAGTGTGGAGGGGAAAAAAAACAATCTTTTGATTCACTTAAGCAGAAAAGTTTCACAGCACCAATATTAGCTTTATGAGATCTTCAACAGGCATTTGAAATTGAAACAGATGCTAGTGGTTATGCAATGGGTGCAGTCTTACTTCAAAAAAGGAAACCTATTTGTTTTCATTCATAAACGTTTTCTAAAGTAGTAGAAAATTATCTCACATATGACAAAAAACTGTTTGCTTTGGTTGAAAGTGTAAAGAAATGGAAACACTATCTAATGGGTAAGGAAATTGTGATTCACACAGATCACCACCCGCTTCAGTACCTTCAGTTTCAGACTAAGATGCAATAATCTCACCATTATAGATGGATGGGATTTCTTCAGAAATTTCACTTAGTAATTAAGTAGAAGAAAGGTGTAACAAACAAAGTAGCTGATATGTTGTCTAAACCATATTTGAATTCTTCACTAATGCTGAAGCATAGTTTTTTAAAACATGAGAGTTATTTAGAACAATATAGTACAAATGTTGATTTCAAAGATATTTGTGAATCACTAACTCATGGTACTCAGGTGGAAGAAGTCAATTTTCATGTTCATGACAGGTTGTTATATTATCTAGGGAAGTTATTCATACGACAGTCATAAAGGACACATGTTATTCGGGAAGCACATTCTTCTCGCATTTCAGGACGTTTTGGCGTAAGCAAGGCAATGGTGCAAATTCAAAGCTATTTCTATTGCCTTGCATGTACGAAATAGTTTTTAACTACATTAAATGATGTTTTATGTGTTCGACAAGAAAACAAAGCAATCAAAAGATTAGCTTGTATATGCCACTTCTAGTTTCTCCATGACCATGGGACAACATATCCATGGAATTTGTTGGAGGAATTCCTATGTCCAGGAGAGGGCATGATTACATGTATGTCATGGTTGATTGTTTCAACAAAATGTGCATTCTTGTTCCATGTAGAAAGAAAGTGACTGCTGAACATACTACACAAATGTTCCTTTAACATGTATCGGTTCATTCTGGGTTACCTACTTCCATCATTTTCGACCAGGACACTCGCTTTGTAGGAGATTTTTAGTCCACTTTGTGGGGAATCATGGACAAAAAATTGAAAAAGAGCACAAATTTTCATCCATAGACCGACGGACAGACATAAGAGGTAAACAAGATAGTGATACATATTTTCAGAGGTTACTGTAGCAAACATCCTAAGTTGTGGGATGAATCTTTACCTTATGTGGAGCATGCTTACAATAGAGCCTTACATTCTTCGACTAAGCGATTGCCATTTGAAACATGTTTTGGGTATCTACCAAAGTCACCAATAGATTTCATGCTTTTTGAAGAAGATAAAGTGGATGGACACAAATATTCAAATAAAGAAGTTAAGTTACTTCAATAGATACAATAGGTACGTGAAGTAGTGCAGGATCGGTTACATAAGAGTCGGGCCAAGTACGAAATGCGCCATGACAAGCATCGAATGGATCATCATTTTCAAGTCGGTGATCAGGTATGGTTATATATTAGTAAATACATATTGAAAGGGGAAGGTAAGAAACTAAAACCCATCAGGTATGGTCCTTTCAATATTGTGGATAAGATTGGAAATAATGCATTCTGGTTAGATTTATCTCCTTACATGCATATTTATTCAGTTGTAAATGTAGAAAATATGAATTTGTATGAACTTCTAATGATTTTTAATCCAGAGGAAGATACAAATATCCCTATAGTTTATGATTTTGCACCTGAGTATATGAATGAGTTGCAGGAATATATCATCTTTTATAGAAAGTTTCACACTTCAAGGCATGGAGATGTTGAAAATATTCTAGTGGGAATCGAAGGCATGAATCCAAGCAAGGCAAGGTGGATGGAGATTAGAAGAGTGAGGGAGATGTGCCTCACCTTTTGTCTACTTTTTTGTGGTCCAAAAGCTTTCAAGTGGAGAGGATTGATCCATGAGGATCTTGCATAGTCCAAGATCGACAAGGAAGTACAATATTGTTGGGTATGTGTTATATTCTTTCCGGTGGGTAGTCTGTGCCCATGGTTTTGTGCATGGTTTTGCACATGGTTTTGGGGTACGATGGTTTTCGGCCCCTGGTATTTTTTTGTAGATCCGGTCAAGGGAACTACGGTTATGTTCTAATCCAGGGTTAATGAATTGGGGTTTATGTATTCTTCGACATGTATATATATGTGTTGTAACACTAAAAGGAATATAATGAAAAATCAAGCTGGTTGTCCCGATTTGGGATACATGGGAAAATCTCTGTGTTTATCTGTTTTATGTTTTATGCTCTCGCTATTGTTTATTTTCTATTATAAGATTAGTATGTAGATAATTTATGTTCATGGTTAAAACCTACATTTGGTTTCAGAGCTGTTTCAGCTTCAAGGGGATGCCTTTGCTACTGAGGGTTTTTTACTTGGGCCTGAGGTAGACCCTGTTTAGTGGGAGATCTGCGGGATCGATTCTTGCAGTGAAAGAAGATGGCAAGCAGCAGAAATATAGAGATCGAGAAATTTAATGGTCAGATTTTTGAGTTGTGGAAGCTCAAGATGGAGGATCTGCTGGTGGATAAAGATCAGCGGATCGCAGTAGATCCAGGTACTAAACCAACTGCAATGTCAGATGACGACTGGAAGAAACTGGATTGGAAGGCTAAGAGCACAATACGATTGTGTGTCTCAGATTCAGTATTGTTGAATGTATGGAAATACGACGAGAAAGTTGTGGGAAAAAACTGGGCTTTGGCCTGTCTAGTCTAGGTAGAATCAAGTTGTTCTGGAAAAAAATCTTGTATAACCCACAAGGATGAAGGATGGAACTCGGTGACAGAGCATCTGAATGCCTTTAATAATGTGGTAAGTCAACTGTCATCTGTTGATATTAAAATCTCAGATGAAGATAAGTGCATCAGTTTGTTGTGTTCTCTACCAGACTCGTGGGACAGTCTAGTTATTGCAATAGGTAGTAATACAACTACCTTGAATTTTGATTATATTGTCTCAACCTTGGTGTTGGAGGAAATGAGACGGAGAAATATGGAGGGTCATAGTAAAGATGCCTTATCTTTACGAGGAATGTCCCAGAACAGAAACAAGAATAAGGTTTCAAGTGGGAGATCTAAATCTAGAGGGAGATCTAAATCTCCTAGAAAGTTTGTAAAGGTGTGCTGGAAATGCGGAAAGGAAGGGCACTACAAAAAGGACTGTAGATCTAAAGCTCCTGAGAAAGGAAATGGATTTGATGATGCTCCTTCTGCAGAGGCAAAAACCACCTCAGATGAAGGTGGGGATGTGTATTTGGCTTCTTCTTCAAATAGACATGTACATCATGAGTCATGGTTGATTGACTCAGGTGCATCCTTTCACTTCACTCCCCATAGGGAGTGGTTTTGTGAGTATGAAAAATATGATGGTGATGTCTTCCTAAGGGATGATAGGAAGGTCAAAATAGTCAGACGTGGATAGGTCAAGCTGAAGCTGTAAGGTGGAAGGATTAGAACACTTCATGGTGTTTTGCATATTCCTGCATTGGCCAGAAATCTAATTTCTGTAAGCAAGATGGATGATGCAGGTGTAAAAATAGTGTTCGAGAAAGATGCCTGCAAGATGGTTCGGGGAGCACTGGTATTAATGTGAGGAGTTCAGACTGGAACTCTGTACAAGCTACAAGGTAGCACTGTTATTGATGGGTGTAACAGTTTTGTGGTTCCTAAAATTGGAGTGGAAAGCCTAGCTGTCTTTGGAGAAAATACCATGTTATGGCATCAAAGGATTGGACATATTGGAGAGAAGGGCCTTCAAATACTGTATAGAAATGGTATGGTATAAGGTATGTCTAATTTCTCTCTGGATTTTGATTTTTGTGAACATTGTGTATATGGGAAGCAGAATCAGGTGAGTTTTCCTTCTGGTGCTAAGAGGGAAAACAATATATTAGAACTTGTGCACAATTATGTGTTTGGACCTGTGTTAGTTCCATCACTGGGAAAGTCTATGTACTATGTTTCATTCATAAATGACTTCTCAAGGAATACATGGATATATTTCTTGAGGAAGAAATCTGAAGCTTTTGACAGATTTAAAGAATTTAAGGCTCTGGTGGAAAACCATACAGAGAAAAGGATAAAGGCACTGAGGACAGATAATGGTGGGGAGTTCTGAAAGAAGGAATTTGAAGAGTTCTGTAAGAAGTGTGGTATAGCACGGCAGAAGACTACTCCATAAACAACTCAGCAAAATAGAGTTGCTAAAAGAACGAACAGAATGCTGATGGAAAAGGCAAGAAGCATGCTAAGTGGTACCGAGTTAGGACAAGAATTCTGGGCAGAGGCAATGGAGACTGCATGTTACTTAGTTAACAGATCACCTTCATCAGCGTTGGAGGATAAGACTCCACATGAGGTATGGACTGGTAAGAAACCCTCTCTTTCACATCTAAGGGTATTTGGATGTGATGCATATGTACATGTTCCAAAGGAGAAAATGACCAAGTTGGATAATAAATCTGAAAGGTGCATCTTTATTGGGTATAAGGATGGTTTAAAGGATTACAAGCTTTGGAAGCCAGAAACAAGGAAGGTTGTGTACAGCCGAGATGTGGTGTTTAGAGAGGTGAAAGATGTTGTTACACATGAAATCCTACCAAAGGAACATGAGAAGATAGAGTTTGAGCTAAAGGAGGATGAATCAGACTCTACAATAGAAGAAGACTTAGAAGAGGAAGAGCCACAAACTCCAACTTTGAGAAGATCAGCTCGGGAAAGAAGACAACCAAAAAGGTATAGTCCATATGCTTTCTGTTCACATTTTTCCTTAACTATAGCTGATGATGATCCGAGAACTATCAGGGAGGTAGTAGATTTAGAGGATGGAAAACTCTGGAAGGAGGCCATGGTTGATTAAATGGCATCCTTGCACAAAAATGAGGCATGGGATCTGGTGGAGTTGTCGACTGGAAGGAAGCCCATCGGGAGAAAATTGGTGTTTAAGAAGAAGATGAATGTAGAAGGCAAGGTGGAGAAATAAAAAGCTCGATTGGTAGCAAAAGGTTATTCCAAGGTGCCAGGAATTGATTTTGGTGATGGCACTGCTCCCTTTGTTATGGGGTTACTTCCTATTCGTGCACTATGTCATCGTTGCATTTGTTTTAGGTCAAACGGATGGATGTGAAGAGGCATAATTTTCTTCAGGATCTAGAAGAGAATATACATGAAGAAGCAACCTGAAGGCTTTATGGTGAAGGGTAAGAAAGAACTAGTATGCAGGTTGAAGAAGTCTCTGTATGGGTTAAAACAGTCACCCAGGATGTGGTATCAGAAATTTGATACCTATATACGGGGACTTGGCTTCACCAGAAGCAAGGAGGATCACTGTGTTTATTTTAAATTAATTGGTGACCGTGTTATTTATTTGGTCTTGTATGTGGATGATATGTTGTTGATTGGAAATAACAAAGAAATTATCCAAGATTTGAAGACCCAACTGTTCTCCAAATTCGACATGAAGGATCTTGGTGCTGCAAACTATATTTTGGGCATGGAAATTAAGAGAGATCGGGCAAAGAGGATGCTCTGGTTAAACCAGAGGAAGTATGTCGAAACTATATTACAGAGGTTCAATATGCAGGATAGTAAACCAGTGAATGTTCCTATTCCTGTAGGTGTAAATCTATTTGTTGAACAGTTTCCAAAGACACAAGAAGAAGAGGAGTATATGTCCCGTGTTCCATATGCAAGTGTAGTGGGTAGCCTAATGTATGCAATGGTCTGTACTAGACAAGACATTTCACATTCAGTGGGAGTATTGAGCAAGTTTATGTCAAACCTAGGAAAGGAGCATTGGACAACAGTGAAACGGGTTTTCAGATATTTACGTGGCACTAGTGATTATGGCTTGTGCTACCAAGGAAGACCAGGATTGGAAATAATTTTGGACATTCATAGTTTTTTTTATGCATACTGGGCTAGAGATCTAGACCAAAGTAGATCTACAAGTGGGTATGTGTTTAGCCTATTTGGAGGCGCAGCCAGTTGGATGAGTAAAAGATAGTCTGTAGTGGCTCTTTCAACTATAGAGGCAGAATACAGCAGCCACTCATGCAAGCAAGGAAGAAATTTGGTTGCAGAGATTTTGTTCAAGTATGGGGTTGGTACAACAAGCTATAAGGATAGACTGTGATAGCCAAAGTGCAATTTTCTTGGCTAAGAACCCTGCTTATCATTCAAAGACAAAGCACATTGATGTTCAATATCACTTTGTTAGTGATATGGTTGAGGCTAAAAGGGTGTTGCTGGTAAAGGTGGACACTTTGAAGAATGTTGCAGATGCATTGACGAAGTCTGTGAGCACTCAAAATTTCTCTTGGTGTAGAGAAGCAATGGGTGTTGAAGAATTGGGCCAATGACTAAGCTCTCATGTGGCCCCCTGTGGAAAGAAAACAACAAGTGGGAGAATGTTGGGTATGTGTTATATTCTTTCCATGATTAAGCACGCACAAGGGGGTAAGAGGGGGGGCGATAGCCTCCCCTGTCGTGGTCCAGGGCAGCGCCTCGGTGAAAATTTTTGGTCCTTAATTTATGATGGGTAGTCTGCGCCCATGGTTTTGTGCATGGTTTTGCACATGGTTTTGGGGTACGATGGTTTTCAGCCCCTGGTATTTTTTTGTAGATCTGGTCAAGGGAACTACGGTTATGTTCTAATCCAGGGTTAATGGATTGGGGTTTATGTATGCTTCGGCATGTATATATATCTGTTGTAACACTAAAAGGAATATAATGAAAAATCAAGCTGGTTGTCTCGATTTGGGATCCAGGGGAAAAACTCTATGTTTATTTGTTTTATGTTTTATGCTCTCGCTATTGTTTATTTTCTGTTATAAGATTCATGTGTAGATAATTTCTGTTCAGGGTCAAAACCTACAAATATAGCCTCTAGTATTTGAGTGTTCTGAATGGATGAGATTCTTCAGTCATGGTGCAAGTTACTTCATGGTTATTATTTCATGGAAAGGGAAAATTTCATGGTTAAATGGTTCTATGTTGAATTTTAAATGGTGGATTCAATTCATATGTGGTGTAAAATACCTATGGTGGAAAACCTAAGGTTTAAAATCCTATAGCGTAAATCATAAGTAAAACCATGGTGCAAAACATGTTTCGGTGGATTATAAACTATACAAAACCCATTGTATATAGCTAACCACACGAAGGGGTGAAGTTGACCGCATTAGCTATAAGGTATAACATGTGAATGCACAGTCAAAGTTTATACATGTAGTTGGGACAACCAGCGTAACCTCCAGAATTAATCACTAGATGGTAGTTCGCGTGTAGACCGTCGGAAGCATCTTGTCACATGGCATTTGATTAGTCAACCGCCACTGTTTTCCAAAATCGTCCGGTTTAGTTTTATACCGAATTCTATTTGGGTTTTTTAATTTAAAACAACACTATGTATTTTCTATACCATGTAGTAAATATACTAGGTGGTTCACTATTATCTGACTAAAATATTTGTTCACATTCAATGTGAAACCTCTTTCCAAGTTAGTCCTGGGAGGTTCGACCTGAACATGGCCTGAGAATCTATAAAAAATACACCATTTCTCTATGGAAATGGGGAGAGTGATTTTAGATTTTGTATTCAAAATTTTGTCAGAGAGGAGGAATTTGTTTCAGTGTATCTTGGTCGTCCGGAGGTGGAATTTGGTGCTGTGGCATGCGCTAGACAGCTAGGAGGGATAAATATATGTTGATAGAGATCACAAGTGCCTTCGTGCATGTTCAGTCTCGTGAATTTTGATGTAAATACTTCCTTGTATCATTCCTTAATCAAACGGACACCCATCTTGGAAGTGGTCCCAGAGACATTGTCCATGAGGGACAAACTTCATAATCAATGTTTTTTGTCTTCTAACTCTTTTATTTGCTGCAAATTAATGTTTAATTGTGTTTCTTAAATTCTAGATTAAGTCGTGAAATCGAATTTATTTCCTTCAATATACCACACTAAGTAATCTAAGTTAACAGTCAGTTCTACTTCGACAAATATTCAATCCTATTTTAGATCACTAACACCTACAACAAAATATACATCACCTATAGTAGCATCTCTAACTAGGGAAAATTTTAAAGACAGACAATTATCTGGAAGTTTAAAAACATTAGCGAATCTTAGTAGTCCCTAATATGAAAACTATAAATTTTTTGTTGATACATTTGTAAATTTATTCAAATTTATAATGATTTTAATATATTATCTACATAATTTTGGCGATTTTTAAGGTAAAATAATTTTATATTGTAAAATTTGGGACAATAATTTTTATAGAAAATGGAAATTGGTGATTTTTTTTTTCTGGAAAAATCATGGAATATTAGCCCACCTGTGAATATTAGACCCTAAAATTTTCCATGTCTCTAACACCTACAAAAACATTCATTAAGTCATCCAACTGTCTCCATCACTGGGAAGTGCCTCTAACACCAAAGCCACAACTGAACACATGTAGCAACAATTCCAATGCTTCCATCACAAGTAGAATCATATGCAATACCTATAGCAGCATTCTAATCACCTACAATAGAAACATCTACTATCAACAACATGTCATCCTAAATCCAATCATCACATGTGGATCCATCTCCAAGTCATAATCCACTACATAATCCATTAGGTCATGTCATAACAAAGCTGAAATCAATGCCAACTATAGAAGACCACCAAACCAAGAATCCATCACACATACACATAAAAATAAACACCTCAAACCTGTTGACATCAATGCCAACACTACAATAGAATTATACTCCTTTGGAATTGATGTAAACCTCCATCCAACAAGTGAGGTTGACTCAACAATCCAAAATATCTCCACCTTTGACATTAATTACAAAGGTCCATATCAAAACTAAATAAAAATGAAAATAATGTCAAATGAGAGTAGGACTTTCCTTGCCATGCACAACACCATGTTGATGCAACCCATGTAGCATCTTCTGGAAGGTAAGCATGAAAACAAGGGAAATGGTTGCCAACACCACTAGTAAATGCCATGCCAACTTTGAATATTGAAACATGCTCCTCCGAAGGATGTAATGGAGTTGAAATTAATACTCTATATTTTACAATGAGCCTCTTTTCCAAGTGGAACTGACTACTCCTCATGACTATGAATCTAACTAACTTTGGACATGATACACAATACATTAAAATACATAATGCTTCATGGAGAAAATACATGGTTGTCATATATACACAAGATTGACATATGAATCCTATATAAAACCTCCTATCACCAACCATGACTCTATGGACCCAAGTTTACATCATGGACACAATGAATTGGTACTACATAAAAGATATACCTCATGAAACATGACTTGGACTCCATTGTCCCATACATAGTAAATGAAAAGGTGATCTAGACACCATGGGTCATTCCATGATAAATGTGCCCAAAATATGAAATAATAACAATACATGGATTTTACAATTTCACACAAAGGTGAGCTCATCAAAACATGTACAAATCATAAACTAACATGAGTACATAGAATGTAGCACCAACGTATGCTCCATATGGCAACAACAATACATAGGATGTGCAACAAAACATAAGACCTGCATGAGAAATATCATAATCTCTTAATGTGTAGCAACAACATAGGGTCATCAAATCCACATCATGAGTAACAAAAATCTCTCCACATATAATATTCCATATGAATCAACATGATTCAACCACATGAATATCAACACATCATAAGCATCATTATGGTTTGTCTTTCTCAAAGCAATTGCAACACATAATTCATCCATATAAAATGTATCAGCAGCATACATGATTCATCTAGAAGTATAAACATAAGAAATGGATTACATAGATTCTAGATGATCAATCTAGAAAAATGTGACAACAAATATAAAAATAATCCTGCATAAATAATTTCAACATTCTTCAAATATGTTAGGAAGCACATATGCTCCAACAGAATGTGTGATCCTCCACCACACCTAGACTATATGCATGAGACAACCATATGGTTTTCATACCTCCAATACTATTACAAGAAACTCAACATAAAAATCATATGAAGTGATCCAACTGATATGATAACACATGAAGGAACTGAATCAAGCTGCCAACACTCCCCCTGAGGCCATGCAAATCTCATGCATACTATTGCATTCAAAGTACACATAATATTCAAGGATGGAATATAGCAGGGATCAATCCCATAAAATCTGAAAATTATGAGGAAGAATACTCTCTTGGTATCTTTTTACTATTCTCTCTTTCCTTAAACACATACACATTATCTGGGGTCTTGATTCCTCTAGCAATCACTCTCTTTGATCCTTCCTTCTAGATGATGAAACCTTTGGAGTTCAAGATAACTTATTTTTTTCCATCAAGAATTTTACTCACACTAAATATATTATGGTTTAAACCTTCAATGAGGCAAACATATTTTTCATTTGTTGTCATCTCACCAATATTTTCTTTATTGTTTCCCATCACACTAGTGGTTTCACCAGCTTCAAACAAAACACAACCATCCTTCGTTCTGTTAGTTCTGTTGAGAAAATTTCATCTCCTGACATATGTTATGAGCATCTAATATATATATATATATATATATATATATATATATATATATATATATATATATATATATATATATATATATATAAACCACATACCATCCTCACCATGAGAACAAAGTTTAGTGTGACATCTTCTAACTGCTTATCTTTCTTCCATGTGTTCCTTGGTTGCACATTTCCCCTTCACTGTTGCTTTTGAACAAATGGCCTCAGTGGTTTAGGAATTTTAAAATCCTTATCCATGTGTCCAAAATTATGACACAAATAAAATTATGTGTGACCAAGATATGTATCCAAAGGATCTAACCTTTTGTTACCCATATTGGACCTACATCTTCTTATGTTAGATCTGCAATCAATGGATTTATCGCCAAACATGTTACAATCAAAATAATGACAATTGAAAGAATTGTTATACCTGAATGTAGGTCCTCCTATTGGCTGATCATACTACTGCATGGATGAGTTCATTCTCCTTCTCTAATCAGTTGCCACATGATTAAAATTTTGAAAACTGAAGTACTCAATCTCCTCCATCAAGGGTGAAAAGGCATTTGGCTTCTCCTTTGAAAATTTCTAGCTCCAAACATAAGGGAAAATGGTATTCTTGATTTGAAAGCTCCTTTAGGTTTTCTTTCTTGTTGCTACATGTCGACCACATTATTTGCTACACATTTCTTTGGTTATGCCTTGTCAATATTTCATGCATACTTGTCTCACCCTTTTGAGTATTGCTTCCCTTTTTGCTCGCTGGTATGGTTCTCTTCACTTTCTCCAAATATTGGTTCTTTTCCTTAATCCCCTTTCTCAATTTTTGAATCACACCTTCAAGTGCTTCAACATAATATTTTCTTTCTCTTTTCTTGTTGCAATTAACTTCTTCTTATATATGTGATTATGCGAGCTGTGTTATTAAGGTATTAATTTATTCCTTGATTTTTTTCTCCTTTTTATCACAATTCTAAAATTTATTCCTATGCTCCTTGCATGCATTTGTCAGTCTACCAATTTCACTAGAAAAATCTTCAATAAAAACCATGGAAGATTCATATTGATCCTTAAGAAGAATACAATTTTGATCATCATCTCTATCACTAAACAAACCTAAATCATTGTCATAACCTTTGTTGGAAATATAACTCAAGATTATGTGATTACGGATTATACCTTTAGATTTGTTGTTCTTTCTCACAATTGGTTCATGTGGATCTTCTTCATTCTTTTTGTTGCTCTTATCAATTTCTTAATCATTGTTGTTATTGCTAGCTCCATATAGCATCCGTAATCTGTCCCAAATTTCCTTGGGAAATTTTAAATCTCCAACTTTCTCCAAATCTATAATATGGAGATTTTTGAAAATAATTTTTCTTGTTTAAGAAATTTTCTTCCGTACTTTAGATATATGAAAATCTTCATAAATTCCTTCACAAAGAAAAATCCAAATGTTAAAGCCAAAAAAAGAATATTATTTTTCTCATTTTCTTACCAAACCTTAAAATTTGCAGCAATAAGAACCAATTTATTTGGAGAACTGATTCTGAAAAAAAAAATGTGAAAATTTCTACCAAAATCTCGAAGATCCACTCTCTAGTAATCAAGATGTAGTCAAGAGCCTTACTCTGATACTATCTTTTGGAAACTAGATCACTACTTGGGGGGGGGGGGTTGAATCATTCGTGTGTAAGTATTAAGATTTTATGCATTTACTTAATCCTTTATACCATGCATAAACTAAATTACAAACCATAGATCAGAGTAGAAAAAATAAATATGCAACCATAAAAACTAATTGGACAAAGGAACTAAATATATATGGTGGAAAATCTTCTCTAGTTAAAAAAACCACCCATTGTTGCTACGTTGCTAAAATTCTATTATTTTAAGAGAATTCTTTACATAGAGTTATACAAATGGATCCTTTGAAATGGAGACTATTTCTCAAGCGGACCTAGAAACTACCATCAACTGAAGTCCACCATGATAAATTATCCTCACCCGGTTACTCATGAACTATCAATGACTCTACAGACTTTGATCTCATAGAAGCTACCACGACTAGCAAGCCTGGCCCAGTTTCAACCTAACTATCCAACCACCATTGGATTTGAGAAATTTTCTCTCTTATATTAATTTCTTCTGAGTCCTTTAACCCTTCTCCTTAATGTGGTTCTCATTTCAAGATATTTTAGATTGGAACCGAGAATTTATCAACATGATCTTTGCAACAGCATACTGTCAAAGCATAAAGATAAATATGAGTCACCAAAATCCAGCCTCCAAATATTCAACAAGTAGTAATAAAATCTCACCAAGCACTATAACAATCCACATTTCACAAAAATATGGCCAAAACAAGCTTCAGCTCACTGCTTCTACCATTGTAAACTGATACAAAAAATTTGGATACTAAGGCTCACAGAATTTGCAAGATCTTTACGAATCTCACTCTCCCTCAACACACACTCAACAATTATATGGATGAAATCAAGTTCTTAACTCAAAAATTACAAAGAACTATTAAGCTGAACAATCATGTCCATATGCCTGATTTGATCTAGATTTAGCTCATTAACGCTATCAAGCCACTTACTTCACTTTGCTTTTGATATTTTCAACTTTGATAAATTTCTGGAGCTCCCACAAACTTTTCCAACCATAAAATGAAAATTTTCGATCAAGGATGTTGGCAAAACACAAAAATTAGCTCTAAAATGTGACGCACACAAAGAAATTTTAATGAAAAAATGACATTCGCTCTCTTAGCACTATCCTAGATGTGAATTTAGCCTCTTGCAGCTATAACTGCTACCCTAAGACTACCCTGTGTGTGACTATGACTTTCCAGTATCTCCCTTGGCTCTACATGAATGCAATTGTGGCAAAAACTCAGTAAAAGTATTAATTATTTAGTCTAGACTCTCTGCCAACGGATGGAACATCATATTCAACACCTGAACAGTCATCGAAGCCTTTGCAATTGATGAAATAAGTTAATAACAAGTCTATGACATGCTAGACCTATTTTTCCAATCTTTGGACGAAGATCAAGACCAAGACCAACATCTCCAAACTAGAAAGAAATAAACTTAACATCTTTAACACCTGCGACAACATATCCATCACCTGTAGTAGCATCTCCAGCACCTACAACAATAATAATTAAGGCATCCAACTGTATCCATCACTAGTAGAAGCACCCACAACACAAGCATCCACAACTAAACACATGTAGCAGCAACTCCAATTCTTCCACCACATCTAGAAGCATATGCATTACCTACAGAAACACTCCAATCAACTGCAATAGCAATATCTACTATCAACAGCATGTCAAACTAATTCAATTCATCACATGTGGATGCATCTCCAAGTCAGCAGCCACACCATCATCTCCATTAGGTCATTTCATAACTATGTTGACATCAATGACACATATACAAGACCATAAAATCAAGCATCCATAACACATACACATGACAAGCAACACCTCCAACTTGATGACATGAATGCCAACATCTAGTTCTATTGGATAGAGTTTCATCTATTTTCATTATTTCATTAAATGCTATGACTAGTGAATATAATATTTTATGGCAAGTTTTGTAGCCATTATAAATGATAATTCTTCAAGAGAGAAATAGAATGATAAATTCAGAGAATTTGAAAAAGTCATTAAAGTTAGTTTTGATGGTGGTCAAATAAGGACAAACACAAAATTATTTTGTAGAAGAGAGATATCACAAATTCATATGCCATGAATGCAATTGAAGATAGTAGTAACCCATTAAATAAGAAAAATTGTGTTTCCAAGCAAGTAGCTTATTTTTATTGAGGTGAAATTAGGCATTCTATTAATGGATGTAGAAAGAATAATTTTGTTAATTACCTAAATAAAAAAATAACATGTGAATTTCTTCACGAAGGAGTTATTAACATTTTGAAAAATAAATTATTTACATTTTAAATGAATTTATGTTTTTTTCAATAATAGAAAAATAAAATATGTATTTTATTGATTCTTCAGCCTTTTCACATTCCACTATTGACAAAAGTTGGTTTAAACAATTCCATGAAAATTATAGAGGAATGAAAGTTTACTTGGGATATGACAGGTATCATGCGTGTAAGGTTATAGTGAATTTCCTTTTTAAATTCCTAATGGTATGCTAAAAACAAATTTAAAATTTCATCTATGGTCCAATGACATAATAAAACTTAAAAATGATTGCAAAGACAGGGAATTTAGTGAATGATATGAAAAATAACTATAAGGCTATTGCTAAAGGTATCAAAGGACAAGGATGGAAAAAATGACATGTTTTCGATGGAAATAATAAATATTTGTCGGTAAAAAAGTTTTACAACAAAATAATAATGGCATTTGATATATGAAAAATCAATAGAATTTTATAGATATTTTTATATTGCAAAGAAATAACATGTTTAAAGGTATTCTAGTATTGAACACTGAGCTTGATACATGTGAAGGATGTGTTTTAGGAAAGAAACATAAATATGTCTTTAAAGAAAGAAATGAACAAGAGAAAAGGGAAATACTTGAATTGGTGGACACTTGCCTTTTCATACCTATGCAAATTAAATCTTTCGGTAGCCATTTCTATTTTTTTATTTATACTTTTCAAATATATTCCTGGGTTTATTTTAAAATAAAAAAGTAATGTGGTTGATATTTTTAATAAGTTTTGACTTATAGTAATGTGGAAAAAATTTCATATAAAATTTTTGTATGAAATAACTGCATGTAGTTTAATGTAGATAATATTTTGTGTATCTACAAAATAGAATTAACACAAAATGTGTATTTTGGTGTACCTTATGAAAAAAAATTTAGTTATATACCCATAATTGGTCACTAGAAATTTTTTGGCTACATTTCCTTTTAGTAGATGCCAAATGATAACAAGAGGAAACTAGATGTAAAAATAGTTTTTTTTTTTTTTTTTTTAATTGGATATTGTAATGGATAAAATATTTATAAATTGTACAAGTTTATAACTTATGTAATTATCAATAAAAATGTCATATTTCATGAGATTTTGATAAAAATGAAAAATACTCCTTTATCATCCCAACAAAATGGTGCATAAAAAGATTAAATTTTGAATATGCAAGAAACTTATTAAAGAGTAAAAATATCCCTAAGATCATGTGGTTCGATGTAGTTAATATTGATGTGCATTTAAAAAATAAATTCCCTGAAAAAATATGTGAATTTCAATGTACCTTATGAAGCATTGTTTGCTTATATACCCATACGTGGTCACTTAAAAGTGTTTTCCTTACTTATTTTTAACACATGTTATTGGATAAGAGGGGGAAATTAGATGTAAAAATACTTAAATGTCTTTTAATTAGATATTGAACTCAATCCTTGTGGATGCAGAATTGGTACATCTCACTTTTGTGCATGAATCTGAAAATATTGTCAGTATTTTTAATTTTTTTAGTTTGGTCAAAATGGTGCACCCCTTGTGATATAAGAGAACCCTTGGCTTGATGATTAAGCTTGCATTGCTGATACTTGGCCAAGGTGGATGTGGCCATAAAAATCCACTGTCTATATACAAGAGATATTCAGACATTGATTAATTCAAGAGATGTTATTTTATGGAAAACTATATGTGTGTGTGTGTATGTATCTACTGAGCTACAGACACGAAAATACCTTCTTAACAACTCTTTAATTTTGATCAAAGGGAAAGAAAAAATGTACTGAAACAAATGCATATATGTATACATGTTCATAAGAAGTGAGAGATATAAATGAGCAGATATGGAGAATGAGGGATATCTAGGAACAAAATAATGTTTTAGTAAGCAAAGAGGATGTGAAATGAGTGACTGGTCATATCCCCCCAACTAGCTTGGTTGCATGTCCTCATGAAACCTATTCTCTTTTAGAAGGTATGGAATGTAGATAACCTCAATTGTAATCATGGTGGCAAAATTACCCTAGATTTAAGTACCCTACTATCTTCTACATTTATTCCCAATTAGAACATTCATATTCTTCATCCCATTGGATTAGGGACAAATAGAATCTAGTTGGGCACCAAAAAAATGAATAGTGTAAGTGAATACCTATCCAATATGAACTATGTTTGGGTAAGGAGTAAGTATAGAACATCGCTCAATTAAAGGATAGGATTAAATAAGGGTACCCCATGGGATGCCTATCCCATAAGAGTGGTGGCATTACAGAAATTTTGAGGTCTAAAATGGGTCTCCTAAGAAAAATGTACAACCAAAATAAAATTTATAAGAGCCAACAAGATTCAAGATGATGATGTCAACCATGGGGGATGATTCACCATTTTTAGGGTAAAAAGGTAAAAATATTAAAAAATAATAAAATAATAAAACTACGTTTTCAACTTGTATTTTCAACTTATCTCCCTAAGGTTTGACTCAAATTTTGAGCAGGAGTACTCGTTGAATGCAAAATTTAATTCCTCATCCAAGTAGTATCCATTTTTCATACTTTTAATGGACCTGTTTGCATGAAAAAAATAGAAATACATGAAAAAACGTGATTGCAATCACGTTTTTTCATGTATTTCTACGTTTTTCGTGTAAACGGGTCCATCAAAAGTTGCAATCACATTTTCATGTATTTAGCATTTTTCTTGTAGTAGGGCCCATAAAAATTATGCAACATGGGTACAACTTGGATGAGGAATCAAATTCTGCATCCAACGAGTGTTCCTTCTCGAACTTTGAGTAAACTCATAAGGAGGTAAGTTGAATATACGAGTTGGAAAAGTAGTTTTTTCTTTTTCCTTCTAAAATTTCATGTTGTAATCTAATCTTATTTTATTATTTCTACTATTATTTTATAATTTACTTAGGAGGCCCATTTTAGACATCAAAATTCCCCTAATAAGTGACCCATCCTATATATAATGTTCCACCAATATAACCTCCAAGAGACAAGTGTGTACTAAGTCATGACATTTTGTGGTAGCATACCCCTAGTTGTATCAGATGGTAGTTGAGTTTCTAGGGTCTTCCCTTAATCTTTCCAAATCATTTATAATAAGGATGATCAATGAGTATTTATCAGGAACCATTAGTTGAGACTCTAGCGCCAATTTTTCATAAGAGTCTAAAGTATTTTTCCATTTAACTAGGTTAGCAATGTAGGATATAAAATATTGAAGTTGAAGGTCCCAAAAAAAAGGTTGGGATTTCAATGTGAGTTAGTTGACATAATGAAGTCAAATAAATATAACTCACAAAATATATTTTTATCAAATGTGTTTGAATTTTCATACATGTCAATGATTTATTTCATAATTCTTATCATCTTTGCTTTTCCGTAATCATAAGGTGGCCCATGAATCATGTAATTAGATAGGGTAAACACAAGAGGTTATATGACAGGTGGAAATGTTAGTGCCAATATCACAAGTTGCTTTCTTAATTTATTTCTTAAGTCTTTCTTGCTTTTGATACACTTCTTTCCATTTGGTAATATTAGTTTTCCATTTTCCCTCCTGGAATAGTTACACCAAATACCATTTTTGTTTTAACTTCTCTATAACCTATCAATGGCTTTCCTTATTAATGATCCCTAAGTCAAAAAGGTCATCCTTAGGCTTCCATTGTGGCATGTTAGGATTTAATTGAAGAAAAACATAGGTATTAGTAAGGATGTAATCCAAAATGACATTAATATGATGTTGGGAGTTTTTTGTATATTTATTAGAGAATTTTTTAGTCATAGGGGCTTTATATTAATGTTGTTATTTTGGTGCTCCAATGTGGTGGTCTACGAAAATCATTGTCAATAGTCTCTAAGGTGGAAGCTTGAGTCTTATGATGGATGTGTAGTGAATTTTTAAGCCTTTTGGGTCATGTCCTTATTGAGTGGTTTATTGGGAAATACCTTATTGTTCAGGTTTGACCTTAAGTGTTATCCTCTCTCTCATAAACAATTGTAAATCCAAAATAAATTAAATAAATTAAATATTGAAAATTAGGATTTTATGCCCTATTTTCTAGATTATGTTAGTTCCTCTTACTTAGGAGTTAGTTTAGGCCTACCAAAATTTTCTCCTAGATTAGTGTGTGTGGTTGAGATATTTTCTCAACCAAGTTTTCCAAGATAGACACACTATCTTGAGAAAACTTCCTCATATATTTATTTGTATTATTTTGTAAGGCTCTCAAGCCTTTTCTGTCAGTTCTATGTCTCTGGTGTTTTTATGGTATTTTTTTTTTTTTTTTTAGTTAACTTAATTTCTTTAATGGAGAGCCGGGACCATTCCTATGTGTCAAACTTTGAATTGTTTAGGGTGAAAACCAATGGCTTCCAAATTTGGGTTATTTCTCTAAGTGGCGGATGCATCTCTTAAGCTCCATGGCCTTGAATCAACAAGCTTCTACATTATTGTTCCTTTTGTTCACAAAAATGTAGGTTGAGAACTAAAATTCATTCTCCTCTATGGAGGACTTTAAAAGGGTGGTAAGAAATACTATTTTTTGCTTGAACAATGTGGATACTTAGTTGGCAAAGGTGTATTCCTTTCTAATTACTTATTTAGGTTTGGGAGACCTCAGAGATACCCATACCCATATTGGGAAGACTCCAAGTCTTGTTAAAGAATGAAAACTATGGAGCAGAGATCTACTCTTCTCAATATTATCAGCAGTTAAATAGACTTACATAGGAGACATCAATAATAAATTACTAGATTGAAACTTAATTAAACTGAACTATCTGAAATTCAACTAGGACACTTGGATGGACATATGTGACACCTAGCAGGTGGTTGGAATTAGATTCTCCAACACTCCCCTTTAATTATAACGACAAAAAATTTAAACTATGATGACTGATGGTCTATGTATAAACTAGACTTATAATTTAAAAATTTGAGATCATTTGGATTTCCTTTTTTATTTTTATTTTCTTCCGCATCTTGTAGCCTCTAAATTGTTTCAAAATTTTCTTTTTTTCTAGACTTAAAATTTCAGATCCTTGATTTTTTGGTGCAACTCTTCCATTATTTGTTCAGGCTTTCCATACATGTCCTTGATTTCTTCAAAAATCGGCATGCATGTGGACTGCTGCCACATATCATATTTTGAGTGCACTTTACATCATTAATATTTTGCTGCAACATAAGTCCATAATACAATTTCATCTCTTCACAACTCTAATGCATGAAAATTTCATTAAGGTTTTCATCATCCATGTTGTATTCAAGGTGTTACCACTCAGAAAAATGAAGCATCATTTGACAAAGTAATATAGGTTCATATGTCAAAGGTAGGGTTGTAGGGTTCATTTTTCATTACTTAGTCAAGGAAAATTTTTAATTTTTCTCATTAGGCTTACCCTAAGGTCTAAACCCACTCTCTTTCAAATCCCCTCATGTCACATCACTCATAATTTTCTGACAGTTTTCATTTCCCAAGGTTTTTCTACCGAAATGGTCATTTTAGCCATGAAACCACAATTTCCTAGCAAAATACACTGAGAAATTTCACTTTTTGCTACAAAACCGCTGATACATTCGTAGCGAAAACACCCAGAAATACACTAAGAACACTACAAAAGTGAGGTTTCCTGTCTGTCATGTCAAATTAGCTTTTAGGTGTCAGAAAATAATTTTAAAAGGATAAGTTAGATACCATTCAAGTCAGTTAGGGTAAAGATCAAGGTACATGGTCAGGGCTGAAGTCATAATCACCATTTTAGGCATGTATGAGTCATCATTGTGTTATGAGTGGGCATCAAACTTCAAAATATTTCAAAATTAAGTCATTTCTCATTCTTCATTCCTTCTTTGTGTGATATTGAGCTTTGGAGAGCATTTCATTAAGCCAAAGTTGTAGCTGGTATTTTCCAAGGTTGTAGATATCAGTGATCAAGTGAGGTAGAGAATTATCAAGCAACGCAGAGAACTATAAAGCAAGGCAAAGAAGACACTAAAGAAACTATGGCTGAAAAAAGAAAGACAAATAAGGGTGGCCAATGTCTAAGATATGAGCCATCAGATATGAATATGATCAATGAAGACCCAACAACTATAGAAGTATTTAGAAGGATAGGATGTTTACAGTTTTGTGAAAGACTACAAAGCTGCCATGTATAGGTTTCCAACGAATTTTCTCTAAATTCTAGTGGAAAATCTACTAAAGTGGGGATGTTGAATCTCACCATTACACTAGAGGTCATTACAGCAACAACAGGGATTCCAAGGTGACAAGAGAAATGGTTCAAAGGGTTCAAATTCAATATGAAGGAGTGCAAAGAGTTTATCAAGCCATAAAAAATGAAATGGACCTTACAAATGCCATTCCAAGGAGCTGCATGAAGGATAACTACTGAAAGTTGTTGCTTATCATTCAGAAATATTTCACTTCTGAAGGGAGATACCATTTCAAGCTTATCTTACACTTTTATAGTAATATATCTCTTGATTTGTCTTTCTATTTACACATAAGTTTAGAAAAAATGGCAAATAAGGTCCAAGAAAAATATGAAGGAAGTGAAACCTCATTGTTTTTTCATGGTTTAATAAAATTTCTGGTTTTAGATGAGCTCTAAAGAGTAGGCAGACACTGGTCTTCTTTCTTATTTTTTAGTGGTTTTGAATTGGATACCCTTACTCCTACAAGAACTCCTAAATCTGGGGGTATCCCATCACCTTTAGTGGCAGAAAAAAGTGAACCAACAAGAGCAGAACAAAGTGAACTAGTAAAAGTAGAGAAAAGTGAACCAGTCATGATGGAAAGAAAGCAATTTTAGAGTTTTGATACACCCACTATCCCACGTGCAAAAAAAAAGTCATTAGTGATCAAACCTACAAAACAAGAACAAGTTGTGAGTAAAAAAGGAAGAAAAAGGATTACAAGGAGTAAAATTGTGGCTTTAGAAGTTAAAATAGTGGCTAAAGGAAATTTAGAAGATATACTACATGCCATTGATATAGAAGAGACTCCTATAGTCTAGGCTGAGGATATAGATGAAGGTGGACAGAAACTTAAGAAAGCTAAATCTACAAAGAAGCTGGAGTTTGAAGGTGAGGATGCAAGTTTTATGTTCCAGGATAGGAAGCCCATGACAAGGCATCCTAAAAAGCTATTGGAGAGAAGTAAAGAGGCTAATCCACCCACTAACACAGTCCATCCACCACAAGACATCACTCATCTTCCATCACTTGTAGAGAAAGATCTAGTTAGCAAGCCAAAGAAAGGAAAGGAGAAAGTAATGGAAAAAATAGAGTTTGAACTCCATGAAGAACAGTTGATGTTTCCCAATCATGAAATAGTTGTCATGAAAAAGGAGGCAAGGAAACATAATATCCAGAAGATTTAGTTTGAAAAGATGAAAGTTGTTTGGGAAGAACAAGTTGACACTGTATCAAATACCCTAGAAAACACACATCAGTTAATCAAATGGACTATGCCATTGAGGAAAGAGGTCAAACATGTCAGAAGAATGAACTTGAATTTCAAATCTACCAACAGAAATTTTAAGGATCAGGTTAAAGAAATTTAGGAACAGCTAGAACTAATCCATGAGGAGTTGGACAAGAAAGACCTAAAAATGATAGTAGTTGAGGAGCCAATAGCTCAACTCATCATCAATGAGGAAGAAACGCCTCAAGACTCGTAGTTTCAGCTGGTTTATATTTTTAAACGTCGATAGAACGTTAGAAACAAATTTTTTACACGTGGAAAGAATTTTTTTGAAGCTAGAAAAAAATCTAGAAAAAACACAGTTTTCAGCAGTTTTGTAGCATTTCATGGGCTTGAAGCCAGGAAAATGCTACGAAACCACCTGTACCTTTGGTTTTTCATTTTAAAACATTTTTATAAGCTTCCAAGAAGTGAAAAGGATATGGAATATGTGTGAAGACATGAAGAAAACAATGCAGAAGGAAAGAATAAGAAAATTTGATGGCAAAGGGCATTTTTGTAATGCTACGAAAGTACGCTACGAAATTGTCATACTTTCATAGCGTGTTGTTTTGAAGCTTTATGAGGAGGTTTTTGTGTAGTTTTTGTCATGTGGATACCTTTAAATGGTAAAATAATTATGCTAGCAGTTTTTTAGATTCAAAACTTGGAATCTCTACAGTCCTCATTTTTTAGTCTTCTAGTTTCACCTGTGCCTTTTAGGCTTCTTTCCAAGCCTTGAGGGATCTAGCTTCATAGATTGCAATTTGTGCTCCTAGCTTCTTTTTCTCCAAGTAAATGACATCATTCACACTCTTGGACCTATCAAAATGTGCTTGTAGGTCATTGTTTTGTGCATTTTTGTCTTGAAGGAGCAAGTTTTTGATCCTTGCTTCATTCTCCTCATCATTGTCCATCTAAATGATCTCAAACTCCCTCTCACCCTCATGATATTCTTCTTCCTACTTTACCTTTTGTTTCCCTTTGTCTAGTGGCTAAGATTAGGAGGATGGCATGGTCCCTTTCCTTTTAGAGGTAGCAAACACTAGCCTTGATTCTCTTTGATATGTGAGAGGGAGAAACTCAAATATTTCTACTAGAATGCTCTTACCATGACTGGTCTCAAGACTGCCTCTCTTTTCATGAATGATCTCTGCATTTATGTCTCCTGCATTTTGTTCTTGGCTTCCCTCTTGAGATTCACTTGCATTTTCCTCCATGCTAGCATTATTGTTATGTTCTTCACCACTGTCATCAACTTCTTGACTACTTTTTTGGTTCATAAAGTCACTGTTGTCATTATTATTAGGGCTATCAATCATAATGGTTTTATTATTATTTTCATGACTGTCATTAGCCTCTTTTTGACCTTCTTCACAATTATCATATTAATTTTTTTCATCTCTATCACTATTTCCATGATTGAGGCTTGTTTCATAAGTTTCATTGTTGTCCTTATTCTCTGCATTGTCCTTACTATCACTATCTTTTTCATTGTCATCCTCTTCCATATTTTCTTCATTTTCATACTCTTCTTCATTGCTGGCCTCTTTGTCACTGTTCTTTTCATCACTGCCCTGTTCACTTCCTTCTTCTTCCTCTTCATAATTTGTTTCTTCCACTTGACTATCATTTTCCTCTTTGTCACTATTCTCTTCTTCTTCATCATCATTCTCTTCTTGTTCTGATAATTTAGGAGAACGTGAGGGTGAGAATTTTTCTTGAGGAGAGGATTCATATGGAGAGTATGAATCATGGTCAGTGGGGGGTGATGGTGGAATGGAGGAAGGTGGATGAGTTGATGAGGGCAAACTTTGTAGATGAAGAGGCTGTGGATTTGTGAAAACATCATGGTTGATGAAAACTTCCCATCGGATACCCTGTTTCTCTAATTGATGCAACATAAACATCTTGATAAGAGAATGGTGAAAAAGACTTTGCATTTATTCTGAAGGAGGTCTCTTTTGCGTAAAGTATTACATCTTATCAATGCTTCTATAAATTTAATAAGGTATATGTAGCAGCTTGGCCCTAGTGAAGTGCATAATTAGTCTTATATGGTAGGAATAAAGTCTAGAAAACCTCCCCTCACATGTAAAATACTTCATGATGACTTTCAGTAAGAGGGAATATCTCTCCAACAAATGAGAAAAGGTAAAAATAGTTTTGCAATTAGCTTGGTATCTTGGTTTCAAGAAAGGTTGATAATAGCTTAGGTCCAAATTCACCTGCTTGAACCATTTTTCTCCCGTACAAGGTATCCCAGTGGCCATAGCAATTGTATTGGTGGATAGCTCAAAATTTACCCCAGCTAGATGCACTTGATGGTCATGGAGGTTGAGGATAAAAAGTTTGGTCAACTCAGGGTGACTTTGGAATCTTTGTACTCTTTCACATAAATCAAAACAACCCACCTCTTGTAAATATTCAAGTGTTGTGGGGGAGGCTATCAACTCCTTGGTGTTCAAAGGTTCAAACGTGTTTACTTTTCCACCCTTTCTTTGATATCCCCTAGGTCTTTGGCCTCCCTTGCCACTATCACTACTGCTTTCTCTAGAAATTTTATCTTTTGTTGTTGCCTTGCAAACAAAACCCTGAAACTGCTTGTGAAATGATATGAAGAGGGTGAGTACGATGGTGAGGAGACAGTAATGTCAAGGCTTGGAAGTGTGGAGGATAATTTTGCAGATGGAGATATTGTTTTGGCAGATGAGTAGCTTCTTAAAAAAACAATTTCAGTGTATCTTTAGTATGTAGATGGATGGGTTCCCTTTAAATAACATTGTTAGTAGCAGGGAGATTAGGTTTTGTCTTCCTTGAGGGTTTTTCTTTTCTTTACATTTCTTTATAATTTTACCTTTTAGACCATATGAGAAGGTGGAGGGTACCTAAATACCTCTTATAACAAGCTTCACGAGGCACCAAGTAGAGGATTTGAGGAGCTTTGAGGCATTTGGCAGTTTGCATAGGCCTAAAAGGCTCCTTAGATAAACGCGTAGCACAGGAGCGTAGCAGTTGGATCTGTCGGGCGGTCTTCATGTAGTGTTGAATGGACAGGCATGTAGCACCATTAGAGCTGCAAAAGTGGTTGACTCTCTCCTGTATGCACCATGTGCACAGCGCCCGGTCCAATCGGTTGGCCTGCACTGATTGTCGCACCTTTTCTAAATACCCACGCGCGTAGCACCCAGGCGGAGAAGTCGGTCTTCTGCACAGTTCTCGGGTTGGCCGGAAGAATGGAGAGCACGAGAGCAGTGGTTGGGTGGCTATACATTGTCGATTTTGCGGTGCACGGTGCTTGTGCATAGCGCCCAGGCTAGTCGGGCCTCTGCACAATGCCAAGTGTGAACGTTGATAAACGCGTAGTGTCCTTTCTCAGGTGCGCAATGCTCCTTTATATTTTCTGAAGAATGCACACACAAGCGCGTAGCAAGGTTTTCTAGGAACATAGCACTGGGTTCTTCCTGCCCGAATTCTGCGATAAATCCCTAAATCTCCCTTTGGAAACCTTTCACTCTCTTGTGCAAATGATAAATGAGCTTGAGTGACAAATGAGATGATTTTATACCCTTGAAACAATAAAGTAAAACTAGACACCCACTTTTGCTAAAGCTTTTAGTTTCATCTTGTCACTTTATCACTGATATCCCTTTTTCTTTTGCAGGAGGTGACTTTAAAACAGAAAAAAGATCTCTTCTCATGTCAACCTTTCCTCTTTGTTGTTCTTAGGTAACTGATATGATGGATTTTATTTCCTTGACCTGTATGATGCTTTAACACTCTGTTCTCACCCATTCTATCATAACAAAACCTTAAAACTTTCCCTCTCTATCATTTGAAAACTAACACATCTCTTTAAACTCATTTAGGAAGGGTCAGTTCTTTAAAACAATTTTTGAGAGACCTGCCTTTACCCTATTAGTGTCAAAATGTTTCTTTTATGCATTATGAAGTTTGGAACTCATGTATTTACCCCATTTGAGATCTCTGAGTGTGGGTGACCTTTAAAACATAGTTTCTTCCCCCCTCACTGATTTTATAAAGGTATAATAGATCTGTCTTGCACTGTCACCACAATATTTACAATCATGCTTTGTCATTATCTCCCTTGTCCATATCCTCTCCTTTTGAGACAGTCAAATACTACTAACTTGGCAGACCCTGGAGGTCACCTTCAAGAGCTATTAAATTATCTCCCTACTGTCATCATGGTGGTTTCATTTCTAGTTTTAATAAAGCTTCAGTTCATGCTCAATGGTGTTGATGTACCTCCATCCTTGTGGTTTATGCATTGGCTTCTTGGTTGACAATACTATTTAGCCAATTAGTCCCAAAAACCCTGATTCTCTTTGAAATTAGGCATGGCTTTTCTTCTTTGTTGTGAATGTCCTTTGTGATGATTTGGCCTCTCACCTTACCTCCCTTTTTGCTGATAGCCATCTCAACCATTCCTGCAGAAATGTTTAAGATGGGTAGTTATCTTTTTGCAGAAGTTGTGCTTTAACCAAGGAGGCCTTCCTTGAAGGATTTTTGATACCTTTTGGACAATCATGTGCTAACCCTCCTTTTCATTTAATTTCATCTTTTGGGAACATGTAAAATAGTGATTTAAAAAACCAAAACAATCTATAACCTATGAAACCCTAAATGACCTAGTGAGAGGCTTTTTGGACTTGGCCTTTCGCTGAAAACTTGACTTAGGGTTTTTAGGTGTAAAAATGAGTTTTTGATAGACTTTATGTATTGTAGACCCAAAACTACTGATTTTTATTTATCTAAAGAGCCTATAATGGTAGCTTGAAATGACCAATGCTTGAGGCATTCGGTGAATAAGTGAAAAGTTTAGGCTACTTGGCAATCCAAGGTGTAAGTAGAAGGGTTAGGCAAGTAAATACATAGTGGTAAGGTCAGAGGTGGAAAAACATAGTGAAAATGAGTGGCATAAGCCCATGATTGGTCTTCCGAGAGTGATAGGTTTTTCATGACTTGATATAGTAGTAAAATAGTGAAAAATTTATCCTAAGGATGTGTTGTGGCCTCAGAAATCTGTGGCAACAATAAGGGGGACAACCAACTGGTCCGGACCTTAAGATAGTTACTTTTCCATTTGGGATAGTGGCTCTGACTGGATATAATGGGACTAGTTTCCCAGTGTTGGGTTTTTGTTTCATTGTTGGGTTTCTCTCAAGGGATTTACATGAATAATTACTAAAAACTAAAAAAAAATTATTCTAACATGGAAAACTTGAAATTGAAACTAAATTAATCCAACCTGGGATAATACTATTTTGATGCGATCTAAAATGATATCTATTTAACTTGTGATGATTAAGATCATCACAGATTTAATAGAATTATTACTTTGTAAGATCATTCTCTTGAAAAACAATTAATCAAAGAAAATGAGAAACATATTGCATATATTTGATGATCATATACAAAAACAAATCAATTCCTATCTTTATATCGTACAATAGTGCAATTGATATTTCAGACAAAGACAATTGATTTCATATCTCATTCATGAAAGCTGAATTCATCACTAATATTCAAAACAGAACTAGCATACCTGACAATAGTACCAGATGTGTACCATCCTCTTCATATGATCAATGATAATAGGTCACATTCAACTCATATATCAGTAAGTCTTTCAAAGAATACAGAAGTGCATTAACAGTGATCAACAAAATGATATGTAACTGAAATGGCCAGGTTCCATTATTTCATCAAGACATCCACAAACTTACTTACAATTAAGCATTCTTTGTAGATGTTCTCAATAAAATTCTAGACCCCTCTCTAAATGCATGAGAACTGTTTAAATACTATGCTAAATACCTACAAAAAGATTATACAAAATATCTTATGAGGTGGTTTCAAACAACCTTCCTCATCTTTAGTATCTATTTGCTAAAAATTAAATTTATATAAAACAAACTAGCTAGTAATCATGACAGATGATAAGTTATTTCCAGTTGTGCTTTTTTGGGCACAAATGTCAGACATCGGTTGAACTTGTGGAGGTTTTCTGAACTCTATATTCATTTGTGCAGAAAATATGGCATCCAGTAAAAGCGGCTGTATTCTCTATATGGAGTTCATAAAATAGTTCAGTGTCATAATCTGACTGTGTGGTTTGACTAATAGCTTCCAGTATGCTTCCCAATCAGTTTTCTTTAGTTGTATAAGTGCTTCTTCCCTGAGTTGACTAGCGTCTTTCCAACTTTGTTCTAAATCTTTGATCTCAGGAAGAGATTTGAAATTTTCTTATTTGATGAGCCCAGAAGTATGTAATATATGGTTAGTTATTTTGACCATATTGTTTGATATACCTAGTGCTCTGGCTATGGCTAATTCTGCTTGTTTCACTCGTGCATCCCAGTCTCTAAAAAGAATATCTTTGAAACTTTCCTTGATCTTTGGGAGATCTGACTTTTTCCCTTATTCTGTATCTTTCCATTTAATATAATTAGATATTTTGATATTAAGTTCATTGAACTCAATCCTTTGATCAACGACTGTATTTGTTAATTGTTCATTGATTTCTAGATGTGGAATTATGTTTGAATTTGTACAAAAAATAGGTTTTGTTGTTTTGAGGGTAAGGAACTTAATGCTGATGCTTCTTTTATGAATTCCTCTGTAGTAGGAATTCCTTCATATTTGGTAAGATCTTTTCTCAACTGTTCAATAGGTGAATTTTTTCTAGATAAGTAATGTTCATGACTTATCTTAAGCACTTCTATCTCTTGATGTACTCTGAGAAGTTTTTGTTCCACTTTCTGATTTAAAATTTTTCTTTCTTCATTTAGCTGCTATTTTAGTTCCATGATTTTGACATCCTTTTCTTGGATCAAAATAGACACTTCTACTTCCTTATCAATTTTTGCAGTGGTGTATGCACCAGCGAATTGAGATAGCTGAGTTAAATTTTCAATCGGATTTGATGGAGTATTTTTCCATACTACTTCCATAACTTCATTCCCCAGGGGTGTTTCAATCCTTATTATTTTCCTCTGTTTTCTTACTACAACCTTATGAAGAGGGCTATAAAATACATCTAGTGGTGGAATATCAGTCACCTTGAGAATAATCTCATCAGTCGGATTTGTAGGAATGATTTGTGTGTCTTGGGAGATTATCTCAGGAGTTTCAATGATTTCCTTTGTTGAAACTATTTGTTCCTGTGGAGTCTTGAATTGTTTATTTCTGTGATGATGCTGCCTCTGAAGCATTTGTGAATGCATTGCTAAATGAAGTACATATTTTATCTAATTCACTTTGATTTTATGAATTTGATTGTTCTGCTCTAATTTCTTGAATTGCTTTAATCATATAACTAGTAATCAAAACATCCTATGGAATCCATCTCTGTCTCTGTTCTCTGAATTCATTGAATTTATGTATTTCTTCAAGATTTAGGTTCAATTTGACTAAATTTAGGATTTCTTCAAAAGTCCCGGCAGTTTGCAAAATATCTTCAAATCTGTCACCAGTGTGTACAAAAGGTTTGAGTTTGAATGACAAAGTTAATTTGTTAGCAACGTTTTTTGGGTCGAACTGCCTGGACGGTAAAACGGGGAGCTTGAATAGCCCAATCTTCTGACATTATTTCAATGTGTGATTAAAATTGCTGAGTGTAAATGAACCACATGAAATTGGAAAACTTGGCCATAAAGACATTGTATTGTCTTTCAAAGATTTAGTGAGTCCATTACCAACTGTTTGGTAAGCGACTTCTCTTGCCATCAACTTATCTGAAACATATAATGGAAGAATATGCGGGGGAGAGGAGCTTCCAAAAATTCTAATATATGAAAATGATTCTTCAAAAAAACTTTTTCCTATCATTTGAAGGTCTGCAAGGGCTTCCTTAGTGAACCTAGGGCTCACTGTATCATACATAAGTTGGTGTAACGGTAATACAACTCCATAGCACAACCTATGAAAATATGGTGCATAATAATGTTCCAATATCTATTTATAACTCAAATGTATTAGGGTAGGGTCTTCAGGGGTCCATTTCCATCCCATAACTAGAAAGTTGGTAGAAAAATAGATGGCATCAAAAATGTATGCACTCATAAAAAATTGGGGAACAGATTTGGAGGAAGAAGTTCTGGTTTGGCGATATTCATTAATTTCCTTAACTAGATTGTCTGAAAGGATTGTCGCCCAATTCATTATGAGGGAATTAACATAAGAGTTAATTAAGGGAAGCCAATTTATGGAGAACTTGGTATTATCAGGTAAACCATATAATCTACATAACATTGCTCCTGCAAAGTTATAAGGGTTTGATAACGACACAATAGGATACATACCAATTTTCTCATATTTGAACTTGTTGTCTAATTTCGTCCAACCTTGAATTGCCTTGAACGGGTCTTGGTTCTTCTAGGCAAACTTTGCAACAAACTGACTATTGTAGGTATCTTGTGGGTCGGGCAACTGATACATGATTTTCAATCTTTAGGTGTGAAAAAACATAAAATCTCATCCTTGCAGGCTCTTAACTATCTATCTTTGATCACTGATTTATCAAGCACCCATCTAATCATGTCATTATATGGAAGAAGAGTAGCTCTAGCTACTATTCTATGGAGGAAAGAAAATGCAATATCTTTGAATTGTAAATTTGAAGGTGTTTCATTATCGAAAGTCGTCATGACTTATACTACTTCTAGCTCTTCGTCTTCAAGTATAGTGTAAATAACTTGTTATTTAGTAGCTCCTCCATCAGCAATGCAGACAGTATCAGAGACTATAGGTGCCATTCATGTTTGTTCGAATTCTGCAACAAACTGTTTTTCGTGCTTTTAAATAACTTTGCGGATATACATATCTTGAAAGGAAATCCCTATTAAAGATAGAGTAAATGATAAAATGATGGAAGATCTATTGAAATGATCTATTTTGAAAAGAGAAATCCAGAAAATAGCTATATCATTAATTAATCATAACGCATCCTTAACTGTTTACATTGGGATGATAAAACATAATAAATACTTTATGACATGATTTTTTTGTGTTAAAACCTTTATTCAATCCTATCAGATCAATCACATCACACCCTTTGAACTTGTCTTAATGATGCACATTGCTTTTTGTTTATGCGATATGCGATTTCGCGAAATCGCAAAATCGCAGTATCGCAATATCGTAGTATCGTATTTTCGTAAATAATTGCTTAAAGTTTTGCACTGTAAATCTATGATATGTGATTTATGTCGCTTGCGAAATTTCAAATCGACGATCACAAAATTAGGATTTCGCTGATTTATTGTTTTAACTAAGAAAAGATTTGTTCGAAATTGCGATTTGCAATAAAGATGTTTTTAGTTTTTAAAAAGCGCTGATGTTTTTTGGAGTTTGATTTTTATCAAAAGACGAAAATACTTTAAAAAAAAAATCTCCCTATTTCTATTTATCAAAGGTCTAAATTATTTTAAAAATAAAAATGGGGGGAGTTGTTGCATAGCACAAAAATTGGCGATTCACTTGGGAGAACCAGATATCTCTTATTGGTTTATTTTGACATTTCTAAACTTTCAAAACAAAGAAAAGATATAAGAATAAAAATAATATGATTCATGAGTTAAACAATTTTTTTTAGAATATAATCTATTTACCTATCTAATTTCTTCTAAACTAACTCCTTTAGTTGTAATATATAGGTATCTATATCAGTCAGTACTTATATTTAAAAAGATAAAGTAGGTTTTCTCTAAAATTGGTTTTATGGATTTTTACTCATTTATCACAGATAGAGCCACTGTTTCCAGCAGGCGCTTATATCCTCGACATGGTTATCTTTTAACCAATAATGATTCATGGTCCCATCCAAATTTGATTTCTTATTTTAAAATATAATTATGACATATCATTAAATTTATTTTTCTTGATACATTTCCAAAATCATTGTCTAGGTTTGGTAGCCTGATAATGACAATGTCATTCACTGATAGTAATTTAGACTAAACAAGCTGGCTCGTGATGCGACCGCTTGTCTATTGAATTTTTATAATCATATAGCTATTACCCGGTTATAGTATGCAGTTTCAGTAATATCAGTCTACATTATTTCTATATGATCATGATAAACAAGCTCGTGATGAGACTTATTTTCTTTTGAATTTGTTCATTACACACACACACACACACACATATAGATTTTAATATTTTTAAAGAAGAAATTTTATCAGATGGGATGAATCATTAGCTCGTTTAAGAGTTATGGATGATAATTGTAGAGTTGGTAGATAACTTTCTGTAGAGAATCCTTGCTAAGTTAAAAATTTCTTTTTCTAACTGATACATAATAACTATATTTATGATATCTAGAGTCTTTTTTGGAAAGAAAATGCCTTCAGTAAATTTCAATTTATCTTAAAAAATAAAGTTTATTCATTTCTCATAATTATATTCACCTTTTTCTTTGCTTATTTATAGAAGCGAAAAATGAAAATAGTTTATCAGAAAATTTTAAAATTTGAATGAACCAATGATGATTGCAGTATCATATTTTCGTGAAGAATTGCTTAAAGTTTTGCAGTGTAAATCTGCGATACGTGATTTATGTCGCTTGCGAAATTTCAAATCGGCAATCGCAAAATCAGGATTTCGTTGATTTATTGTTTTAACTAAGAAAAGATTTGTGCGAAATTGCGATTTGCGATAGAGATGTTTTTTATTTTTTTTAAAGCGTTGATGTTTTTTGGAGTTTGATTTTTATCAAAAGACGAAAATACTTAAAAAAAAAGGGTCCCTATTTCTATTTATCAAAGGTCTAGATTATTATAAAAATAAAAATGGGTGGAGTTGTTGCATAGCACAACAATTGGCGATTCACTTGGGAGAACCAAATATCTCTGATTGGTTTATTTTGACATTTATAAATTTTCAAAACAAGGAAAATATATAAGAATAAAAATAATATATAGGTATCTATATCAGTCAATACTTAGATTTAACAAGATAAAGTAGGATTTCTCTAAAATTGGTTTCATGGATTTTTACTCATTTATCACAGATAGAGGCACTGTTGCCAGCAGGCGTTTATAGCCTCAACAGGGTTATCTTTTAACCAATAATGATTCATGGTCCCATCCAAATTTGATTTCTTATTTTAAAATATAATTATGACATATCATTAAATTTCTTTTTCTTGATACATTTCCAAAATAATTGTCCAGGTTTGGTAGCCTGATAATGAAAATGTCATTCACTGATAGTAATTTAGACTGAACAATCTGGCTCGTGATGAGACCCCTTGTCTATTGAATTTTTAAAATCATATAGTTATTACCCTGTTATAGTATGCAGTTTCGGTAATACCAGTCTACATTATTTCTCTATGATCATGATAAGCAAGCTTGTGATGAGACTTATTTTCTTTTGAATTTGTTCATTGTATATATATATATATATATATACACACACACACACACATATATATTTTTTAAAGAAGAAATTTTATCAAATGGGATGAGACATTAGCTCGTTTAAAAGTTATGGATGATAATTGTAGAGTTGGTAGATACCTTTTTGTAGAGAATCCTTGCTAATTAAAAATTTATTTTTTTGACTGATACATAATAACTATATTTTATGATATTGTTGAAGCCCCGAAAATCGGGTCTATAACAAGGGGGATACCCACCCGGTCTGGACCTTGGTTAGCAGCTCCTTTTTCGTTTGGTGTAGTGGGTCCGACTGGGGATAATGGGACCAGTTTCCCAATATGTGTGTGTGTGTGTTTGAGAATTGATATTTATTTTCTAAAATTCCTAAGTAAAATTCTTTTATTCTATTTCTAATCTAATCATATGCAAATTATATTTTAAGAAATATCTAACTCTAAACTAACCCGGGATGTAATCTTTCTGTTTAATGTGATCTAAAATGATTTCAGATAACAATCGATAATAAAGATCATTCAACTGTTGTACGAAAAGAATTCAATAAAGATAAACCACTTCATATAAAAAGTTAGATGAAACAATTATGAAAAACATATAGCATATTAAGCTATTCATATATGAAGCACAAATAAATATCTATCACCGTACAAAAGTGTCAAATGATAACTCAAGTATTCAAACATTAACATATAAACAACTGAACATAAATATTACTTTTAGCACAGAAGCAGAAATAGTTAAGAGATAAAAGTACCATTTATAACTGGTTCTACTCATGAGCTAGAAGCAATAATGATTTATCTCTTCTTAATCCAACATCTAGTAAGAATACAGAAGTGCAACATCAGTAACATATATTAGACACAGATATCAATAAATCTCATTCCATTCATTCATCAAAACCTCCTCGGAGGGTGCAGAAGTGCATGTTCTGAGGATAAGTTTTTGACAAATTTCAGAACCCTTCTCTAAATGCATGAGAAGGGTTTAAATACTACTAGCTAAATCTAATTATAGTTTATTACAAAAATTTAGGATTCAGTTTAAATGACCGTCCTTTTTCTAGGCAAAAATAAAGTAAAATTAAAAACTAAATCTAAAATTAAAAACTATCAACTAACTACTTATGAATTTGTTCTTTGAATTTGCAAGCATCTAGCATTGAGTTAAGAAGAGGTGGCCGACCGACTTCAGATTTTAACTATCCTGAAAAAACAAAATCGGCAAGTGTAGGCACGATCTTCTCAGCGGAATTAATGATGCAATTAAGAGTGCTGCATTGACTGTGTGGTTTTACTAGATATGTCCAGTAAGAATCCCAATTTAATCTTGTCAACCCTTGAATTGATTTTGCTTTTTCGTCCGCCTTTTGTTTCCACTCTGTTTGCAATTTCTGTGCTTGTGGTAGGTAACCTGGAATAGTTTTTGAAATAAAATTAGCCTTGTGAAAATTTTCATTTACACAATCAATAATATTGCCTGCTGCTGTAGCTGACTCCTCTGCCACTTTTTCTGCTTCTTTGATCTATGCATCCCAATTATTGAAAAGTATTTCTTTATGACTGTCATTGATAATTGGTGCTCCAGCTCTTTTTCCTTCTTCTGTCTTTTTCCATGCCAAATAATTAGTAACTCTTTCATAAGTTAAATCATAATCATGTCATAATTCTACGACATGATTAGTGATTTTATCACTTTCTTGACAAAAAGAGTTCCATTGTGAGATTTTCTGGCATAATATATCTTGTTGTTGCAGTAGCTGATTATTCAAATAAATAGACTCTGAGATAAACTCTGGAAGTTTGGGGTCATCTTTGTGCTCCTATTGGATAATTTGTATTTGTTTCTCTTTATCGGCCAAACTTTTCTGATATCCGATTTGCATTTGTTGAAGCTCTTGCTGTAACTTTTCAAGTTTTATCTGTGCTTCATTGTTAGCATGGGCTTGTCGCAATTGTTGTTGTAGAACTTGTATTTGATCTTCTTTTTCATTTAATAATAATCGTACCTCAGATGCTTTGTCAATAGTTCTGGAGGCATAAGCTCCTGTAATCTGAGATAATTTAGCAAGGTTCTCAGTTGGATCTATAGTAGGATCTTTCCATAAGACATCTAATTGTTCTGCATCAGTAGAGATTGTGCTCTCTAATTTTCTCTTTTTCCTTTGCTTTCTCACTACTGCTTTATACTGCGGGCTATAGAATATATCCAGAGGAGGAATGTCCTCTATATTAAGTACAATTTCAGAAGAGGGAGTGATGGGTATATGCTCTGTGTTTGTGACATTGCCACTAATTCCTGTGCTTAAACCTTTTGTTCTCTGTACAGGGGTCTGTGTATTCTGTCTTTCAACATTCAGCAATTCATTAAACGTTTCCCATTCTTTATCTAACTGAGTGCCGGTGGATGGTTGTTGTACAGTGAGAGGTGGAAGATTCAATTGTGGAGTGGTTGAAGTCTGTAGTTGTAAAAGCTCTTTTGACTGAGCTGTATCCTTCACTGAGCCTTCACTTTTATCATTATCAGATTTTTTAGAATGTTTAGACGTTTCTTTGCTAGACTTTGACTTAGACCTTTTTGTATCTGAGCTGCCACTGAGACTGACACTAGGAGTTGGTTCCCTTGCGGGTTCCAAGCGCAAATTATCCAAAGGGATAGTGGTCAATCTTCTTTCTCTATAGATTTTAAATTCTTGAAATTCTTTTGGGGAAAACCTTGGAGCATCCTTATTATACAACATTATGTACAAAGGAAACATTATGCCATGGCAAATCTTGTAAAAATGAGGAAAAAACTTTGATTCCAATAGTTCTTTTTGATATACATGAATGGGCAAAGGATCGTGAATTGTCCATTGCCAACCCATTAAAGGGAATTTAGAAACAAAGCAGATTGAATCCATAACATAGGTAGATAGATAAAAAGGAGGATAAATCCTCTGAGAAACAGTCCGTTTAGACCGGTAATTGAAAATAGCAGTGGCTAAATTATCAGACAATATTTTGGCCCAGTCTATAATGGTAGCGCTAACAGCAGCATTCAATAACGGAAGCCATTCTGGCAAGACCTTGTTAATGTTAGGCTTTCCAAAAAGCCTGCATAACATAGCAGCAGCAAAACAATATGGACAGGTGAGTGAACCAGTACTGTACATACCGTGTTTGTCTTTCTTCAATGGTTCATCTCTTTTGGTCCATTCCTTGGTGCATTCCGCCAAATTTGCATTTTATTTGGAAAATTTCTCCATAAATTGTTTGTTGTAAGTCGCCTGAGGCTCCGGAAAATGATACATAAGCCTCAAATCTTCTATAGTGAACGACCCAATGAGCTCTTGACCTTGAGTTCTAAATTTCCTGTCCGTAATATTGGTGTTATCCAGCACCCATTTTACCATATCTGTATATGGAATAATTCTCGGTCCTGCTGCTATTCGGTGCAAAAATGAACAAGCCAAATCTGTAAGAGATGCTTCAGAAGAATTACTTGAGCCTGCAGTAGCTGCAACTTCCATTACTTTGGGATTTTCATCTTCGAGAAAATTATGCATACCCTCCCAAGTGGTGATACCAGCATCCTTGTTGCAAGAAGTATCTGCGTACAAGGAAGCCATCTCTTTATTTTCAAAACTTTGGAGCTTTCTCTTTCTTTCCCATAATACTCTGTGATTGTTTTGGATAGTCTTCTGCTTCTTCGCGCCTGCAGTTTTACGAATTAAGTGAGAGTAATGATATGAGAAAGGTGACGGGATAGTTTTAAATGCTGAAGGCGGATGAAATATATTATTTTAACGTGAAAAAACCTTTCAATCAAAACAAAATCCTTTTTATCAATAATTGAAAATATATTCATTAATTTGACATTAAAGCGCATAGCGAATATCGATTTATGAAAATATTTACTTCGTATAACGAGCTTTTAAGAATCTGTGATAATGCGATCTGCGCTTTGTTGTGCAATATCGCAAAATTGCAATATCGCAGATCGCAATATCTGTAAATCACAATTATCGTAAAATCGCAATTATCGCAAAATCGTAATTATCGCAAATCACAATCATCACAAAATCGCAAAATCGCAAATCGAAAAATATAATATATGAAAGATATTTGTTAAACAGATTTTCTGCAATATGCGTTTGCGATAAATATTTTAGTGCATAGTTTTTTTTTGGGATCGCGCTATCGCAATTTTAGAAGATTCTGCTTTGCAAAGGATATCTACTTATTGCGATGGATGCGATATTTTTTTTAAAGAAAGCTTTTATTCTAATCTATCATAAACTTAAGTTTATTTAAAGATTTCCGAAGGAATTTCCCTAAGTTATGATAGTAAGTTTTATTTGAGAAAGGAAACAAGCACTAATTAATTTTTTGGATTTTTTGACTAAGGGTCCCCTCTTATTTAGTATTATTACTAATACTAAATAAGAAGGGGGGTTGTTTCTGGCCACAACAATTTGCGATTCACTTGGAAGAACCAGTTATCTCTACTTTTCTTTTGAATTTTTTAAACTTTTCAAAACAGAAAATTTTCCAGAAAATCAAACTTTATTATAAAAATACAAAGTACATTATGCTTTAATCTATAAATGATATTTCATTTCTTCTATATTCAACTTTGATTATTAACTTCCTCAAGCTAGTCCTTGCATTTACATCAGTCATTATTAAGTTTATAAAGATAAAAACAAAGGCTTCTCTGTAAATCAACTTAAAGTATGCTCATTTGTCATAGGTAGAGCCACTGCTGCCAGCAAGTGTTTATAGCCTCGACAGGGTTACCTGTTACCCAGCAATGATCCTGTATCCTACTTAGAGAAATATACAATTTTCAAAGAGAAATCCATATTCACACTTATTTCTTTTATTTTTCTTTTTCTTCTTAAAGAAAAATGTCTTGGTTTGGTAGCCAATTTATGACAGTGCCATTCACTCGATTTATAACTTTGTTGAACAAGCTGGATCGTGATGAGACCCCTTGTCTTTTGATTGCAACAATCTTGAGTCATTGCCCTGTTGTGGTATGCAGTATTGTCAAAGTCAGCAAGCTATAATATCTATGATCATGATAATTCGGCTCGTGATGAGACCTCTTACTCTTTAAGTTAAGTGTATCATTGGATTATTCCCTGAACATTGTAATTTCCTAAGTGGGGAGGAAGTCATTGTTTCCTTAAGATAGCTCTGGACGACAATGGTATAGTTTTTGGAAATAAATTTTCTACAGAGAAACTTCGTTTTTTTATTGATACCTTTCATTTGACTGATATAAAACAATCTTTCACTAAAAGTTTCCTTTCATCAAAATTTTAAAAGTTGAAACTAGTATCATTTCTAGGCTAAAGCTTTTAATTGTATCTTTGAACAATAATTATCAATATTCTAGAAGAATTCTATTTATAAAAGTAAAAAAAACAAAACAAAATCTAAAAAGAGAATTTGTATCTTTTTCGTGAATTCCAAATGTAACCATTAACAACTAGTTTTATTATGACAATAAAGAAAACTAATATACAAAATAGAAGAATGATCTCCTATGGAAAATATTTTTTGAGATTTTTTCCATTAACAGGTAAAGATTCTCTTTTACCTGTTAAATCCTGTAACATAAAAGTAGATGGACCTATGATTTCTGAAATTTGGAAAGGACCAAGCCACATTCGTTGAAATTTCGTATGTTTCCCTTTCTCTTCATGAGCCTTGTCCCATTTTAAAACAAGATCTCCAACCTGAAAGTCTTTTCTGGTTATCATGTTTGAATCAAAAGAAGATTTTACTAATGCTTGATGATGAGCATGAGTTATTTTGGCTTTTTCTCGTTGTTCTTCCAGCTTAATTATTTCCATCTGTCTTAGTTGTAAAGAAGAAGTTGGTTCTTCATCAAAATATTGAACTAAGGCCAAAGAAGGAATTTCTAAATGAGTTGGAAGAACTACTTCTTTCCCATAAGCTAAATTAAAGTGAGAAGTGCCAATAGAAGCCTTCTGTGTTATTCGATCTACCCATAAATCATATATTGAAGACTTATGCCAATTTTTATGATTTTGATCAATGGTTCGCTTAATGATTCTAATTAAGTTTTTATTTGTGGATTTAGCTAACCCATTTCCCTGTGGATAGTAATTGGCAGAGTATTTAAGTTTAAAACCTCTCTTGAGTGCAAATTCAGTCATAGCATTACCAGAAAATACGATGCATTATAAAACATTAAAGCAGAAGGTAAACCAAACCTGGTAATTATGAACTAATCTATGAATTCAATGATATGCTCAGCATTAGCAGTCGTGAGAGGGACTGCTTCTACCCATTTCATAAAATAATCAGTTGTTGTAATGATATACCTATGTTGTTTAGAAGAATGAGGAACGATCTCACCTATTATGTCCAATCCCCATTGATCGAAAGGCTGTTCAATGTTTACCGGCTGTAATGGCAATGATGGTTTCTTTTGTCTTCCAGCTACAGTTTGACAAATTTGAAATTTTCTTACATAGTTATGTGAATCTTTGAATAATGTAGGCCAGTAATACCCTGCGCGAAGAATTTTATGTGCAGTAGCATCTCCAGCATAATGTCCACCTGCTGGCCCATCATGAAGTTCCTGCAAGACTTTTTCAGCTTCAGATTTCTCAAGACATCTAAGAAGAACAGAATCGTAATTCATTCTAAAAAGAAAATCATTTACAAGCTGATATTGTTTAGCCTTCAACCTTAGAGCTCTTTTCTTGGTGTGATCGAGATTTGGAGGGGCATATCCATTCTTTAGATAAAAAATGATATCAGCATATAATGACTCAACATCGTTTAGGTTTACCTCATACATTTGTATCTCTTCAGATGATTTTTCAGAAATCTGCGATGCTCCAGCTAGTATTTTGTAAAAGCTTTGACCTCTTACAATATTTGCTGGTTTGATCTCAACATCATATTCTTCTAAGGTAGTAATCCAATTAGCTCTTTTCTCACCCACATCTTTTTGGACTAAAAGATTTCTTACCGTTGGAAATGGTACTATGATTTTTGTATGGGTTTTAAGTAAAAAGATCTGAAATACTTAATTGCTTTGAAAATAGCGTAAGCTTGTTTCTCCATATCTGAGTAATTCAACTCAGCTCCCTGTAAATTTGAACTGAAGAAAGCAATTGGGGCTTCTGCTTTGTCTTGATTTGCTTGAGTGAGTATCGCAGCATAAGATTTATCAGAAGCAAATGTATACAAGATAAAAGGATCGGAAAAATTTGGAGTTGCTAAAGATGGAGCATTAATGATTGCTTGTTTGATCAGATTGAATGCCTCATATTCATCTTGGCCCCATTTAAAGTTTGAATTCTTTTTAATCATTGCTTGTAAAGAAGATACAATTTTTGAAAAATCTGGTACAAATCTCTTTACAAAATTAATCTGGCCAAGGAAAGATTGCATAGCTTTCTTGTTGTGAGGTAAAGATATTTCAGAAATCTCCTTGATTCTATCAGGATCAACATGAATTCCAGATTTTGACACTATGAATCCAAGAAGTTTTCCTTCACTTAATGAAAAAAATGATTTTTTCAGATTAAGTGAAATTTCGTACCTTTGACAACGTTGGAAGATCTGCTTCAAATCTCTAAGATGATTGCCTCATTTTTTGGAATATACAGTTATATCATCCAAGTAAATTACCGCTCATTTGTTAAATAACCCCTTGAAAGCAATGTCCATGGCTCTCTGAAATGTGGCACCAGCATTGATCAGACCAAAAGGCATCTTTTGATATGCATAAGTGCCCCATTTGGTTCTAAATGTAGTTTTCAATTGATCATCAGGATGGACTAACACTTGGTTGTAGCCAGAGAAACCATCTAAGAAGGACATTAATTTTGATCCTGCAACTACCTGTAATATTTGCTCCATGGGAGGCAAAGGAAAATTATCTTTTCGGCAGGATTTATTAAGATTTCGAAAGTCAATGCAAATTCTAATATCTCCATTCTTCTTTCTAATAGGAACCATATTGGAAACCCATTCAGAATGTCGAACAGGAAAAATGATTTTGGCTTTCAATAACTTGTTGAGTTCAGATTTGATTTGATTTTCTAGATTGGGATGGATCTTTCTCAGCTTTTGTTGGACAGGTTTTTCATCATTTATCATTGGGATAGTATGTTGGATAATAGAAGTGTCATAAGTTTTGATTTCATCGTAGTTCCAAGCAAAGACACTTTTATATTGTTTCAAAAGGCGAACATACGCTAATTTTTCTTCAGGAGCTAGACCAAGGCCTAGGTTGATATTATGTGGTTTGGTATTAGTTCCTAGATTTACTAATTCATAATTCAAATTTGAACTTTGTAATTTTGAATTGGTAGATCTTTTAAATCGATCTTTCAAATCATAAAGGTCTTCTAACTTGACCACTAACTTTGGCATAGCATTATTAGTGCTATCATGTTGTAATTGTCTGTCATGTTGGTCTTCATCAATTATCTGATTGGTATAAGATCCTTCAGATGTGAGGAAACTTACAATATCAGGATCATCGTTGAAAATTCTCCAATTGGTAACGTTATTAGTAATCGAAGGTCTAAAGATTAATTCAATTGAAAATCAATCAGGACTAAAGTCTTCTGCAGGAATAATCTTAGAGGCTACATTGGCTAGGAGGTCTGCACTAGCATTCTGGATTCTAGGAATTGGTGAAATATTGAATGCTATAAAATGTTCAGTCAGATCTTGAACTAAAGATTGATAATGCTTTAAATGACCTGATAAACAATGTATAGTATTGTGTACCTGTTTGATTACAATTTCCGAATCTCCGAAAACTTGTAGATATTTGATGTCTAATCCGATTGCTTTGTATAATTCTTGGACTGAAGCCTCGTATTCTGCGGTGTTATTAGTGCAATCAAATTCAAGTCTGAAAGTTAGCATAATTTTGTTTCCTTCTGGACTAACCAATACGCATCCTGCTCCTGCTCCTTCATTAGACTTAGAACCATCAAAAAATAATTTCCAAAATAAAGATTTATTTACATGAGTATCTACAAAATTAATACATTTAGAACTATCTGTTTGAGAAAAAATTTCTATTTGAGATAAAACAGAATGTTCTAAATAAGGTGAAGTGTGAGCATTAAAATTTCCTAAGAAAGAATCAACTGAGTAATTGCCAATGATATTACTACTGTATGCAACTGGTTCATTCTTCCCTTCCAGTTCTGTTACTATGTATTTCTGACGCTTTTCTCGTTCAACCTTTATCTGATTTGGTTTGCCATTGTAAGGAAGCCACATGTGTGACCAATCAGTTGCAAAGTATCCATGAAGTTTTTCTGACCAATATCTGCTAAGAATTAAACCATAAAATTCTGGGATATCTGCAACTAAAATATCAATGACTTGACATACCTTTGGATTAGATAACAGCCTTATGGTAACCTGGTTTAATTCGCCAATCACTTCCACTTGTGATCGATCTAACTAGACTATAGGTACAGCATGTTTTTGTGGTTGAATGTTCAACTTTGCACATATTGATTTTGGTAGAATATTAGATGAAGCTCCAGAATCCACTAAACAATTATGCAAATTTTTATTGAAAACTTCATAAGTAAGAATAAATGGAGGAGTATGAGATCTACACAATCCTCCAATTAAAGCGATATTTTCTAGATCAACTTTACTGATCGCATTAGCTAGAGGTCTTCCCATCTCATTGGAAGCTTGAGAAATTACAGGATCGGGCAAAGGTTTTTCTGGTACAACATGTAATTCTTTCAAAAGTACCTTTTGTTGGTGTTTTAACTTGCTCAATTCATAAAAAGTGATGTTAGCCCTATTCTTCTTCATGTATTCTATGATATTATACTCCATTTCATCTGGAACAATCAGTGTTCCTGATGGATTTGATAAATCTGTCTGGACTGGGCTGGTTTGAATTGCTTTAGATGTCGTTTTCTTGGGTGCAACTTTATCGTTAGTCAATGGGCTTGCGTTCTTTGGCTTAGGAGTAGATTGAATAGGATCAAGTTGATTTCTACTTCGAGTGCTAACCGGGGATGCTTCTTGATCTTCCTCATCTGAGAGGATGAAATCCCACATACCTTGTACTTCTACAACTTCTTCTTCATCAGTAGTTTCTTCAGTAGCAGTTTCCTCTTCTTCTTCTTCTGATTCAACATTAGTAATAGCATTTGGTGGCTTTGGATCATTTGAAGGGTTTCATGTAAAAGGCTTGAAAGACTTTTTAGAAGATGTTTCTGCCACTTGTTTCTTAATGTCAACCATTTCGTTAGACATGGTTTTCAAAAATTTCTGCAATCCTTCTAAATCAAATGGATCTTTTGGTTGTTTTTTCTTAGGATCTTCCTTAAAAGTGACCTTCTTAGATTTCCGTTCTTCTATTGCATTTTTCTTTTCTAAAGCAATGATTCGTTTCTCTACCGCTATTGCTTCCTTCATATTGTCTGCTAAAGTTGTTTTGTTAGCCCTATCAACAAAGATTGCTATGTTTGATGGTAAAGCAGAAATGTACCATTCACTTCGCACTTCTTTGCTAGGCTTGGAAGCAATAGGGAATTTGTTTAACAATTTATTGAAACGTGAATTGAAATCCTTGACAAGTTCTTTTGAATTAGCTCTAAGATTAAACAAGTCATTGATCAATGTCGTTGTAGACCTGTCATCACCAAATTTAGTCAAAAATTGATCTTGAAAGATATCCCAACTAGTGATAGATCCAGATGGCAATGAGAAATACCATGATCTAGCTGCTCCTTGTAGGGTATAAGGAAAAAGTTGAACAACAAAATATTCATTAGTAACTCCATTAAGATTTATGGACAGCATAAAGTTTTTTATATGTTCTTCTGCTAGCATGCCTGCTTCAGGATTAAACTTAGGCAGCCATTTTTCAGGATGAGCTGGTAATTGACTCAAGGGTGCAGGCATTAAGACTGCCCCTGGATTATTCCATGGAATTTGGGCCATCGCTGAACTACTAACAAAGGAAAGTGCAGAAGATGATACTTGTGATTGGGAAGATGAAGATATTATAATTTGAGAAGGAGATGTGGAAGATTGAGTGGACTGATACACAATAGTCTGAAGTGGAGGAGTGGGTGGTTGACTTCGCGATGAAGAGTTTGAGATGGATGATGATGATGAAAGAGTCTCACTATCAGACCCTTTAGGTGATTTCATAGCTCTTTTTCTTGTAGTTGGAGGTAACTCAGTTGGCTGAATGCCAAGCTTTTCACTCTATAATCTGGTTAGAGGATGAACAGGATTATATTGCAAAGTCACACTGCCTTGAGATCTATCAAATATTTGAGGTGATATTGAAAATTTCTGAAGCTTATGAATCAAAGATTCAACTTCCGGAGGTTCAATAGCAGATTCTTCTGAAAACTCAGGGTTTGTAACAGTGTCTGTTCTTCTTTCGACTTCTAGTTCTAGATTTAAAATTTCTGAGTGTGATGGAGAAGTCGGGGAAGATGGTGAGGGTGATTTACTCTTAGAATGGTATTTACATTTAGATTCACTTGCCATTCATAGTTCCTGGCCCTCCTTCTAGCGCCAATTATGTTGAATCCCCAAAAATCGGGTCTACAACAAGGGGGATACCCACTTGGTCCAGACCTTGGTTAGCAGCTCCTTTTTCGTTTGGTGTAGTGGGTCCAACTGGGGATAATGGGACTAGTTTCCCAATATGTGTGTGTGTGTTTGAGAATTGATATTTCTTTTCTAAAATTCCTAAGTAAAATGCTTTTATTCTATTTCTAATCTAATCATATGCAAATTATATTTTAAGAAATATCTAACTCTAAACTAACCCGAGATGTAATTTTTCTATTTAATGCGATCTAAAATGATTTTAGATAACAATCGATAATAAAGATCATTCGACTGTTGTAAGAAAAGAATTCAATAAAGATAAACCACTTCATATAAAATGTTAGATGAAACAGTTATGAAAAACATATCGCATATTAAGCTATTCATATATCAAGCACAAATAAATAGCTATCACTGTACAAAAGTGCCGAACGATAACTCAAGTATTCAAACATTAACATATAAACAACTGAACATAAATATTACTTTTAACACAGAAGCAGAAATAGTTAAGAGATAAAAGTACCATTTATAACTGGTTCTACTCATGAGCTAGAAGCAATAATGATTTATCTCTTCTTAATCCAACATCTATTAAGAGTACAGAAGTGCAACATCAGTAACAGATATTAGACATAGATATCAATAAATCTCACTCCATTCATTCATCAAAACCTCCTCGGAGGGTACAGAAGTGCATGTTCTAAGGATAAGTTTTTGACAAATTTCAGGACCCTTCTCTAAATCCATGAGAAGGGTTTAAATACTACTAACTAAATCTAATTATAGTTTATTACAAAAATTTAGGATTCAGTTTAAATGACCGTCCTTTTTCTAGGCAAAAATAAGGTAAAATTAAAAACTAAATCTAAAATTAAAAACTATCAACTAACTACTTATGAATTTTTTATTTGAATTTGCAAGCATCTAGCATTGAGTTGAGAAGAGGTGGTCGGCCGACTTTAGATTTTAATTGTCCTGAAAAAACAAAATCGGCAAGTGTAGGCGCGATCTTCTCAGCGGAATTAATGATGCAATTAAGAGTGCTGCATTGACTGTGTGGTTTTATTAGATATGTCCAGTAAGAATCCCAATTTAATCTTGTCAATCCCTGAATTTATTTTTCTTTTTCCTCCACCTTTTGTTTCCACTCTGTTCGCAATTTCTGTGCTTGTGGTAGGTAACCTGGAATAGTTTCTGAAATCAAATTAGCCTTGTGAAAATTTTCATTTACATAATTAGTAATATTGCCTACTGTTGTAGCTGACTCCTCTGCCGCTTTTTCTGCTTCTTTGATTTGTGCATCCCAATTATTGAAAAGTATTTCTTTATGACTGTCATTGAAAATTTGTGCTCCAGCTCTTTTTCCTTCTTCTGTCTTTTGCCATGCCAAATAATTAGTAACTCTTTCATTAGTTAAATCATAATCATGTCGTAATTCTATGACATGATTAGTGATTTTATCACTTTCTTGACAAAAAGAGTTCCATTGTGAGATTTTCTGCCATAATATATCTTGTTGTTGCAGTAGCTGATTATTCAAAGAAATAGACTCTGAGATAAACTCTGGAAGTTTGGGGTCATCTTTGTGCTCCTCTTGGATAATCTGTATTTGTTTCTCTTTATCGGCCAAACTTTTCTGATATCTGATTTTCATTTGTTGAAGCTCTTGTTGTAACTTTTCAAGTTTTATTTGTGCTTCACTGTTATCATGGGCTTGTTGCAATTGTTGTTGTAGAACTTGTATTTGATCTTCTTTTTCATTTAATAATAATTGTACCTCAGATAATTTGTCAATAGTTGCGGAGGCATAAGCTCCTGTAATCTGAGATAATTTAGCAAGGTTCTCAGTTGGATCCGTAGTAGGATCTTTCCATAAGACATCTAATTGTTCTGCATCAGTAGAGATTGTGCTCTCTAATTTTCTCTTTTTCCTTTGCTTTCTCACTACTGCTTTATACTGCGGGCTGTAGAATATATCCAGAGGAGGAATGTCCTCTATATTAAGTACAATTTCAGAAAAGGGAGTGATGGGTATATGCTTTGTGTTTGTGACATTGCCACTTATTCCTGTGCTTAAACCTTTTGTTCTCTGTACAGGGGTCTGTGTTTTCTGTCCTTCAACATTGAGAAATTCATTAAATGTTTCCCATTCTTTATCTAACTGAGTGTTGGTGGATGGTTGCTGTACAGTGAGAGGTGAAAGATTCAACTGTGGATTGGTTGAAGTCTGTAGTTGTAAAAGCTCTTTTGACTGAGCTGTATCCTTCACTAAGCCTTCACTTTTATCATTATCAGATTTTTTAGAACGTTCAGAAGTTTCTTTGCCAGACTTTGACTTAGACCTTTTTGTATCTGAGCTGCCACTGAGACTGACACTAGGAGTTGGTTCCCTTGCGGGTTCCAAGTGCAAATTATCCAAAGGGATAGTGGTCAATCTTCTTTTTCTGTAGATTTTAAATTCTTGAAATTCTCCTGGGGAAAACCTTGGAGCATCCTTATTATACAACATTTTGTACAGAGGCAACATTATGCCATGGAAAATCTTGTAAAAATGAGGAACAAACTTTGATTCCCATAGTTATTTGTGATATACACGAATGGGCAAAAGATCATGAATTTTCCATTGCCAACCTCTTAAAGGGAATTTAGAAACAAAGCAGATTGAATCCATAACATAGGCAGATAGATAAAAAGGAGGATAAATCCTCTAAGAAACAGTCCGTTTAGACCGGTAATTGAAAATAAGAGTGGCTAAATTATCAGACAATATTTTGGCCCAGTCTATAATGGTAGCATTAACAGTAGCATTCAATAACGGAAGCCATTCAGGCAAGACCTTATTAATGTCAGGCTTTCCAAAAAGCCTACATAACATAGCAGCAGCAAAACAATATGGAGAGGTGAGTGAACCAGTAATGTACATATCGTGTTTGTCTTTCTTCAATGGTTCATCTCTTTTGGTCCATTCCTTGGTGCATTCCGCCAAATTTGCATTTTCCTTGGCAAATTTCTCCATAAATTGTTTGTTGTAAGTCGCCCGAGGCTCCGGAAAATGCTACATAAGCCTCAAATCTTCTGTAGTGAATGACCTGATGAGCTCTTGACCTTGAGTTCTAAATTGCCTGTCCGTAATATCGGTGCTATCCAGCACCCATTTTACCATATCTGTATATGGAAGAATTCTCGGTCTTGCTGCTATTCGGTGCAAAAATGAACAAGCGAACTCTATAACAGATGCTTCAGAAGAATTACTTGAGCCTGCAGTAGCCGCAACTTCCATTACTTTGGGATTTTCATCTTCGAGCAGATTATGCATATCCTCCCAAGTGGTGATACCGACTTCCTTGTTGCAAGCAGTATCTGCGTAGAAGGAAGCCATCTCTTTATTTTCAGAACTTGGAGCTTTCTCTTTCTTTTCCATAATACTCTGTGATTGCTTTGCATAGTCTTCTGCTTCTTCACGCCTGCGGTTTTACGAATTAAGTAAGAGTAATGATATGAGAAAGGTGACGAGATAGTTTTAAATGCTGAAGGCGGATGAAATATATTATTTTAACATGAAATAACCTTTCAATCAAAACAAAATCCCTTTTATCAATAATTGACAATACATTCATTAATTTGACATTAAAGCGCATAACGGATATCGATTTATGAAAAGATTTACTTCGTACAACAAGCTTTTAAGAATATGTGATAATGCGATCTGCGCTTTGCTATGAAATATCACAAAATCGCAATATCGCAGATCACAATATCTGTAAATCACAATTATCGCAAAATCGTAATTATCGCAAATCACAATCATCGCAAAATCTTGAAATCACAAAATATAATATATGAAAGATATTTGTTAAACAGCTTTTCTGAGATATGCGGTTTGTGATAAATATTTTAATGCATAGGTTTTTTTTGGGATCGCGCTATCGCAATTTTAGAAGATTCTGCTTTGCAAAGGATATCTACTTATTGTGATGGATGCAATATTTTTTTAAAGAAATATTTTATTCTAATCTATCATAAACTTAAGTTTATTTAAAGATTTCCCAGGGAATTTCCCTAAGTTATGATAGTAAGTTTTATTTGAGAAAGGAAACAAGCACTAATTAATTTTTTAGATTTTTTGACTAAGGGTCCCCTCTTATTTAGTATTATTACTAATACTAAATAAGAAGGGGGGTTGTTGTTGGCCACAACAAATATCTATAATCTTTTTTCAGAAAGAAAATTCCTTCAGTTAATTTCCATTTATCTTAAAAAAATAAAGTTTATTCATTTATCGTAATTATAGTCATCTTTTTATTTACTTATTTATAGAAGCAAAAAATCAAAATAATTTATCAGAAACTTTGAAAATTTGAATGAACCAACAATGATGCTATTTTCAAATTTTACTTTCCTAAAGCAAAAACAAAATTTAAAAGCTTTATTTTCTAAGAGAAATATCTTTGGAGAATTTGACCATTTACAGGCAAGGAATCTTTTCTACCTGATAAGTCTTGCAGCAAAAAGGTGGATACGCCTATTTTTTCGATGATTTGAAATGGACTAAGCTATAAACTTTTTTTTTTTTTTTTTTTTTTGTAAATTTAAGCATATTGTATTAATATTTTTGTGTAAAATTACAGAGAATCCTGGGAGTCAATGTGACCTCCCGGAGATGCATCTTTCCATGTACAGATTCGCTTATGAGTGAGGCCGCGTGGCCCGTATACCTTTGCCTGTAGCTCCAAACACGTTGGCGCGCCCAGAAGGTCCGGTCAGCACCGAGCTGTGCTTTCTGAGGATGGTGATTTAGCATTCTGCCCTGCGGAATTTCATTTCAGAGGCCTGTGTGATGGGATTCTGCATGAATTTGGTCGGTCCTGTAGGCTGCGTTGTTCCTTGGGGCGTGACTTGTTTGTGATTTGGAGTTTTCCATCGATTGCGTTTGCCATGATTTGCCATCGATTGAGTTTGCCATCGATTGAATTTGCCGTGATCTGGAGTTTGCCATCGATTGAGGTTGCCATCGATTGAGTTTGCCATGAGTTCCTGGAATAAGGATTCCTTATTGCCTAGGCTTGCATTTGCAGATCCGCTTGTTGGAGATCGTGGCATTTGGCTTTTATTTCTCCCTCCTCCTGATCATGCCAGAGGATGTGATACTCTGCCAGATTGGAGTCAATCCCTGCATTTTCCAGAGCATCAGCTAATTTGTCTGCTTTCCTTAGAACGGCTTGGAAGGTGATCCCGTTCCTGTTGCAGAGTTGGTTTTGGAGATCTTTGAGTATTGCTGACAGCCTCCAGCTTGGGGTTACTCTGTGCACCTGTGCGCCCATCTGGAGTTTCCTAATCATTCGTATTATTATCTCTGAATCACCCTCTACTATCAGAGGTGTGAGCCTGTATCTGTTTGCCAGTGTGAGGCCTTGGAGGAGGGCTATGAGTTCTGCAGCATTGTTGGTATTCACTCCGAGGTTGCCATGGTAGATGAGGTGGATTGCTCCTGTGTGATCCCGTACTGCTCCCCCATAGCCTGCCATGCCCGGGTTTTGTCTTGAAGCCCCATCGAAGTTGAGTTTGAAGGTGTTGAAGGGGGGCAGAGTCCATTTGTCCTGCGCCATTGCGGTTGAGGTCTGGTTCCTTCCAGCAGAGTTGGTCTTTGTTTGTAGATGCAGGATCTGTATTATTCTTGTCTCGTTTGGTGAAGCATTGCCCTCAATCTTCTGGATGCCTTTGGCGTTGACTGTTTCTGTGATGAGCAGTCGAACCTTCCTTGTCAGCATGTGAACTCCTGTAGCTGTGTTTTTGAATATTCTTGCATTTCGCTCTTTCCATAGGATCCACACTAATGCGCCTGGAGCTAGATTCCAAGCACTGTTGACCAGGGGGTTGGAGGAGATGGAGGGTCTCCACTGGCTTAAGGAGGATTGGATGGAGTTTCTGTCTCTATCTGTCTGTCTGAAGACCATGGCCATGTCATCCCACAGGGAGAAAGCCATGGGACAGGTATTGAGCAAGTGATTTAGCGTTTCCGCCCCATTCTCGCATAGCATACATCGAGAAGGGCCAACAAAACCGCGTTTCTGAAGGTTGTCCCATGTGAGAGCCCTGTTGTGCAGGACTAGCCAAGAGAAGAGTGTGATTTTTGGCCAAGTTCCTCTGCTCCACAGGGTTTTCCATTTGTGGTCTGCTTGCTGGTCCGGGGTGGTTGCCAAGAGCTTATAAGCTTCTTTGAGGTTGAATGTGCCTTTGGGATTGCTTCCCCATCTAAGGATGTCCTCTTTGTTGGATCTGAGGATTTTCCTTTTGTCCAAGTCTTGTAGAAAAAGGTCTACAATCCCTGGGCCTGCTGGGGTATGCCATTGTTCTCTGGAGAGCCAGGTCTGCCATATGGTTGCTTCGTTTGCCAGTTGCCAGTAGTCTGCTATCGTTATCTTGCCTTCCTCCTGCATGGCGCTTTTCAGAGTATGCCAGTCTGGGTGTTCCAAGATTGGGAGTTGCTGCCATGCATCTTCCCAGAATAGGGCTGTGTTGCCTTGGTGTACTTCCCAGAAGCTATGCTGCTGAACAATATGTCTATTTTCCCATGCTTTGTTCCAGATTGGGGATCCTTGAGTGGTGCCTGTAAGCCGGATGAGGTCTTTATCCCTGATTTGGGTTGTATACTTCGCTTTCCACAGGGCGCCCCAGAGGGAGTCAGGATTTTCAACCCATCTCCACCAGATTTTTGCAGCTACGACCTTGCTTAATAGCTCAGGGTCTCGGAGGCCCAAACCTCCCTCCATTTTTGGTTTGCAGATGTCTGTCCATTTGAGGAGGGCCCATTTGGATTTCTTAGAGGGTCCATTCCAGAGGAAGGAGCGCTGAATGTTTCGGATGGTCTTGTAAGCCACCTTAGGGGCTGCAAGTGCTGAGAACATGTAGGCTGGCATGGTTTGAAGGATGGACTTTACCAATATCAATCTGTTGGCCATATTTAGAGCTCGGTGGGTCCAGCTTCTTAGCCTGGCTTTCATTTTGTTAAGGAGGGCTTCCCAGTTGCTCGATCTATAGGCATGTTCCGAGAGCGGAATGCCAAGGTATTTGGTAGGAAGGGAGTTCTTTTGAATATTTAGAATTCTGCTGAGATTTCTCTGCACAGGAATGGATGTGTTGAAGAAAAAAAAATTTGATTTGGTTAGATTGATTTCCATACCTGAGGCATCCGAGAAGGTTTTTAACACCTTGCTGATGGTTCGAGCTTCCTGTGCTGTGGGGGCTCCCATGAGCATGGTATCGTCAACAAATTGCTGATGCGTTATAGTGGGTCGCTGGTGTACCGGTTTGATACCTTTGAGTTGGTTCTGCTGCTTTGCCTTGGTCAAGGATCTTCCTAGCCCTTCAGCCATTATGATGAAGAGAAAGGGAGACAGGGGGTCCCCTTGTCTTATGCCTCTGGATGGATTGAAGGGTTGTAGGGGTCCTCCATTAAGCAGGATAGAGAAGAAAGCACCTGAGACCAGTGCCATTATCCAGTTTGTCCATAGCTCACTGAAGCCAAAAGCTTGGAGGACTGCTTTCATATATTTCCAGCTGATTCTGTCAAAGGCCTTGCACAGATCAAGCTGAATTAACATACCTGGAGATCTAGTTGTTTTGAGAGAGTGCAAAACTTCCTGGGTAAGGATTATGCTATCAGTGATCTGCCTTCCTTCGACGTAGCCCGTTTGCTCTTGGGAAATGATTGAGGGGAGGACTGATTTGAGTCTGTCGGCCATCAATTTGGAGAGGATTTTATAGAGGACATTGCAGAGGGCTATGGGGCGGAACTTTTCAGGGGAGTCGGCCTGGTTCGATTTGGGGATTAAGGTAAGGAAAGTAGCATTGATGGCAGGCAGGACTTTCTTGGTTCTGTGAAAGTTTCTGACGAGAACAAAAAGGTCAGCTTTGATAATGGGCCAGCATGCCTTGAAGAATTCAATTGTAAATCCGTCAGGTCCGGGGGCCTTGTTCGTGGCCATGGATAAGACGGTTTCTTCAATCTCCTGCTCAGTAAACTCTCTTAGAAGGAGGGCATTTTGATCCTCTGTAACAAAGCTGGGTATGGCTCCCAAAATTTCCTGAATGGCTTGGGATCGATCTTGAAGAGGCTCTCTGAGAAGAGAGGTGAAATAGGAGTTTAGCTCAGATCCGATGTGATCCCGTGAGAAGACTTGATCGCCATCTGCGATCTTGAGGGATAGGATGCGATTAAAAGCTCTGTTTTGTATGGTGGACTTGTGAAAGAAGCTGGTGTTGCGCTCGCCCTGTTTTAACCATTGCACTCTCGATTTCTGTCTCCACAGTATCTCTTCCTGCTTTAATCTTTCTTCCCATTGCCTTTGCATAGTTGATTCTTGAGTGCTGCGCTCCTCAGTGGGCCCTTCTGTGATCAGAGTTTGCTGGAGATTCGCCATTTTTACCTCAAGTTCTCTTTTGGCTTGAAATATGTTGCCAAAGGTATCTTTGTTCCATTGTTTGAGGTTGATCTTTATAATCTTGAGCTTTTGTTGGATTATGTACATGATGTTGTCGCTTCTTATGGTGGTTTGATTCCACCAGTTTTGTATGTTCTCCATGAACGATGGGTGCTCTGTCCAGAAGGCTTCAAATCTGAAAGGTCTGTTTTGGGGTTTATCCAAATTGGTGAAGTGGACCTGCACTGGCCAGTGATCAGATCCTCCTATGGGCAGAATGCTGGCCTCCATGTCTATGTTTTGTAACATAGTGGATTCTGACATGAGGAATCTGTCAAGCCTTGAAGCTATCTGCCGGTTTCCTCCTTGCTTATTGTTCCAGGTGTGTAGACCATTGACGGTGGGGATGTCAATGAGTTTGGAAGCAGCACTAAAATTGTTGAATGCTTCCGAGTCCTTATCTAGTCTTCGTAGGCCTCCCTTTTTCTCTGCTAGATTGGTAATCATATTATAGTCTCCTCCTAAAAGCCAGTGATCTGCCCCATGGTGTTGTCTGACCTCATCTAGGTCAAGCAGCATCTCCAGCTTTTCCTGAAGTCGTTGGGGTCCATCTACATTGGTAACGCAAATCGATTGCCTTGAGTCAGGCATGTTGAGAATCACCGATAGGGAGTGCTTGGTGGACAGAGAATTTTGTACTATGAATTTGCTTTTGTTCCAGAATGTGATCAACCCTCCTGCTTGCCCGATTGCATCGATGCTAATGCATTGATGACTGTTAGAAACGAGTTTTTTGAGAATTTCCATGCTCTTGGAAGAGCATTTGGATTCTTGCAGTAGGACGATGTCTGGGTGCTGTGAGAATAGGCGGTTTTTCAAGATCCTTCTCTTGGAGGTGCTGTTGAGCCCCCTGATGTTCCAGGTTGTGATTTTCATTGAGCAGTCTTTGGAGCAGAAAGGACCAATGCCCTGATTTTCCCCTCGTTGATTAGGCGTCTGCCAAGCTCTTGTATCTGTTGTCTTGTGGATTTGAGCCCTCTTTTCTTGCCTGGTCCCTGTGGTTTATATTGATCCATATCCATGTTGGCTTGTATGTCTGTTTTGCTGTTGTTTCCCCATTGCCTTTTGGCTGCATTCTGGTTGATGTATTCCAACTGCAAGTATGCCATTTCTATCTTCTCCAAATGTTCTTGAGGAATGGCATCGACTCCCAATTTAGACCATTGTTCGTTGATCTTTTGAAGATCTAGATCCCCAAGGATCTCCTCCAAAGGGTTGTTTGAGGGGGATGTTGAGGGCTGATCTAAGTGCATTTCTGTGTTCTGCTGGGTTTGCTCAGGGGTTTGGCTGGTGGTAGGCTGTAGGGGAGAGGAGTGCTGTTGGTTTTGCGGTGTTTGGGCAAGGGTTGGGCCAGAGGTTGAGCTCGGAGCTTTGGTGGTAGGCGTGGGTTGGCTTGATTTAGGAAGATCATGATGAATGGGGGCCTGAGGAGCTGATGGGTGCTCCGATGAGTCAAGGTTGCCCAGAATTTCGAAGCTATTTTGCTGTGTGGAGGTCTTATTAGTGGGGGTACTGTTGGTGGGTTGTTTTGGAATCTTTTTGCTTCTCCTTCCTTTAGTCTTTCTTGAGGCTGGGGTAAAGCCAGGTACTGCAGTGGCCGCTTGTTCCTGTTGAGCTTTGGGCTGTGGTTGATTGACAGGGCATCCGTGGCTGAGATGTCCATGCTGGCGGCAGGTTCGGCATCTAAATGGGATGTTTTCATAGTCAATGGTTTGCTTCCAGTGCACTCCTCTGTGGATCAACTCCATATGGCCTGGGAGGGGTCCTGAAATATCCAGGTAAACACAGATTCTAGCATAAGCAATGTACTTACCTTGTGATGTTAGGTCTCAGGCTTTGATGAAGACTCCCAGCTGGTTTCCAATGGCCTCCAGGATACGTTTGTGCCAGTAATCCACAGGCAGAGAGTGAAGGCGAATCCATACTGGAACGTTTTTGAAGTCCTCCTATTCTGGAGCGAAGTTTGGTCTCTAGTATGTGATGTATAGTCCAGCTGAGTTGTAGAAATATGGTCCTCCGTCGAAGATTCGATCTCTGTCATCCCTGTGGGCGAAGATGACGGTGAAAAAGCTCCTCGATCTCAGCTGGAGCTCGAAATCCCCTTTGGGTTTCCATTTCTGGTTTATCCACCAGCATAGAGCCTTTTCGTTCAGTCGGACCCCCATGAATCTGCAGATCAGGGCGTGTTTGCTCATGTGATCTCTGTATTCGTCTATGCATGGATCTTTAATGATTAGTCTTGGTATTTCCTTCGAAATGGGCTTGCATGGGGACGATTTTTTCTCGCTGTTTCTATTGGGGATGTGCCCTGCTGACTCAGTTCCATTTGGCTCCGATTCGTGGCTGATGCCTTCAGATCTGGAGTTGGTAGGGAAGCCGGAGGTTCCCAAAGGGATGCTGCCAAAAACGAAGGGCGGAAAGGAAGAAGGGGGGGTCGGACCCCCCCCGGTGTTGTGCATGGATCGATTCAGGTGATGGCGCCATTGCAGAGCTGTCTTGTGGTGGGTGGTGTTGCAGGCAAGCGTGCAGAGCCAGGCTCAGGGTTTTTGCAAGGTCGTTGCGATCGCTCTCATGCTCTCCTCCATTCAAATGTTGTTATTTGTAGATTTCGACTAAGCTATAAACTTTGGAATTTGGTATGCTTACCTTTTTCATCATGTGCCTTATCCCATTTTAAAACAAGATCTCCTATTTCAATTTTTTTTTAACTAGTGGATGATGTGTCAAATAAGGTTTTCACTATTTTTTGATGATGAGCATGTATAGCTTTAGCTTTTTCTTTTTGTTCTTCCATTTTTTGAATTTGATCTTGTCTAAGTTGAAGAGAAGATGAAGGATTTTCATCAATAAACTACACTAGAGTCAATGATGGTATTGTTACGTTTGTCAGTATAACTGATTCTTTCCCATAAACTAACATAAATGGAGAAGTACCTATTGAGGCTTTCTGGGTGATTCTATTTGCCCAAAGAGAAAATAATAGTGCTTTGTGCCAATTTTTATGATTTTGTTCTACAGTTCGTTTGATGATCCTGATGAGGTTTTTATTTGTAGATTCATCTAATCCATTACCTTGTGGATAATAATTAGCTGAGTATTTTAATTTAAAACCTCTTTTCAAAGAGAATTCTATTATGGCATTTCTAGAAAATTAAGATGCATTATCAAATATCAAAGCTGATGGGAGACCAAACCTGGTGATTATAAACTGATCAATAAAATTTGTAATACTTTGTGTATTAACCACCTTTAATGGGATAGATTCTACCCATTTTGTGAAATAATCTGTTGGAGTTATAATATACTTATGTTGTTTAGAAGAGTTTGGAGTATTTTCACCTATAATATATAACCCCCATTGTTCAAATGGTTGTTGGATATTTACTGGTTGTAATGGAAATGTTGTTTTTCTTTCTCTTCATGTTGTAGTTTGACACACTTTTCATTTTCTTGCGTATTCATGTGCATATTTAAATAGAGTTGGCCAATAGTAGCCACCATGCAGTATTTTATGAGCTGTGGTGTCTCCTCCGAAATGACCTCTAGCTGGTCCATCATGTAATTCCTGCATTACTTTCTCAGCTTCAGTTTTTTTCTAAACATCTTAATAATACAGAATCATATTTTTTTCTAAATAACGCATAATTTATGAGCTGATATTGATTTTCTTTAAGTCTCAAAGCACACTTTGCTATGTAATTGAGATATAATGGAGCATATCCATTTTTCAAGAAAAACTTTAGATCAACATATTGTGACTGAGAATCGTTTAGGATTACCTCGGATAGTTGTATTTCATTTGATTTATCTTCTTCTATTGATGCATGAGAAGCTCCAGTTAACATCCTGCAAAGACCTTGTCCTTTAACAATTTCAGCAGGGTGTATCTCTAAATAGAAAATAATAATAGTGCTTTGTGCCAATTTTTATGATTTTGTTCTACAATTCGTTTGATGATCCTGATGAGGTTTTTATTTGTAGATTCATCTAATACATTACCTTGTGGATAATAATTAGCTGAGTATTTTAATTTAAAACCTCTTTTCAAAGATAATTCTATCATTGCATTTCCAGAATAGTAAGATGCATTATCAAATATCAAAGCTAATGGGAGACCAAACCTGGTGATTATAAACTGATCAATAAAATTTGTAATACTCTGTGTATTAACCACCTTTAATAGGATAGCTTCTACCCATTTTGTGAAATAATCTATTGGAGTTATAATATACTTATGTTGTTTAGAAGAGTTTGGAGTTATTTCACCTATAATATCTAACCACGATTGTTCAAATGGTTGTTGGACATTTACTGGTTGTAATGGAAATGTTGCTTTTCTTTCTCTTCTTGCTGTAGTTTGACACACTTTTCATTTTCTTGCGTATTCATGTGCATATTAAATAGAGTTGCCCAATAGTAGCTAGCATGCAGTATTTTATGAGCTGTGGTGTCTCCTCCGAAATGACCTCCAGCTGGTCCATCATGTAATTCCTGCATTACTTTCTCAGCTTCAGTTTTTTCTAAACATCTTAATAATACAGAATCATAATTATTTCTAAATAACACATAATTTATGAGCTCATATTGATTTTATATAAGTCTTATAGCATGCTTTGTTGTGTAATTGAGATATAATCGAGAATATCCATTTTTCAAGAAAAATTTTAGATTAGCATATTGTGACTGAGAATCGTTTAGCCTTACCTCGGACAATTGTATTTCATTTGATTGATCTTCTTCTATTGATGCATGAGAAGCTCAAGTTAACATCCTACAAAGACCTTGTCCTTTAACAATTTCAGCAGGGTGTATCTCTACATCATATTCTTGAACTGCGGTAATCCAATTTTCCCTCTTCTCTCCTACTTCTCGTTGGATTAATAATTGCCTTACTGCCGAGTAAGGTACTATTACTTTAGTATGTGCTTTTAGGAGAAATGGTCTAAAATGTTTCAAAGCTTTAAATATATCATAAGCTTGCTTTTCCATGTCTGAATAATTCAACACAGCACCTTATAGGTTAGAACTAAAAAAAGTGATTGCCGCTTTAATGTTTTTATCGTTTAACTGTGTTAAAAATGTTGCATATGATATGTTGGAAGAAAATGTATATAATATAAATGATTTAAGAAAATTAGGAGTTGTTAAAGAGGGGGCTTCTTTGATGGCTTTCTTAATCAACTCAAAACAATTTCTCTCTTCTTTTCCCCATTTAAAAATTGAATTTTTCTTGATCATTGATTGCAGGGGTAAAATGATTTGGGAAAAATCGGGAACAAATCTTTTTACAAGATTAATTTGTCCTAAAAATGATTGCATTTTTTTTTTATTATGTGGGAAAGGGATTTTTTCAGTTTCCTAAATTCTACTAGGGTCAATGTGGATTCCATTTTTGGAAATAGTGAACCCTAATAATTTACCTTCTGATCCCCGGATGCGGGTGCTTCAATGGAGAGTTAATGGGATGGGACGGAGGGGTGGCAAGCCCTGCCAACATCTGCCCAACTGGTACGCTGCGTTAAATGGACATCTGCGCAATGGCATGCATCATTTAAACTCCCCTCCTTCCAATGCCATGGGCTCTAAAAACTTTAGCACTCGCTCGACTTCGGTTGTGACGAATCCTGCCTCCGCATGCTCCGGCGGGATTTTCATCATGGGAACAGTTAAGGAGAAAAATCTGCTTGGTATGGGAAGGACGGACTTGGCACGAGTTGAGGCCTGTCTCGTGGTGGATGGGTACCAAACGCAACAGGTTAAATATCACCTGGTCTCAGCTTTCTTACAGAATTGCATTGGCACCGTAAGTTGTTGTATGCATCGTTGGGAGAGGGTATATCAGTGTTTGTTGCGTTCTGTGCAGAGGGAGGCTCATCCTCTATGGAAAGTTGCGCTGGTGCTGCGACTTCATCCGAGCTCAGGCCACCCTCTACTGGCTTTCTCAGCTGTCCTAGTTGCGTTCTGGACCCTGCTTCTTCTCACAATGCCACGGATTCAACACCATTTGCGGAGCAGAAGAGGTAGCTCTCGGAGTCATCCCTCTCATTTTCATTCCATCCCCTCTCCGGATTCTTCCTCCTTTGGCGAGGGCTCGAGCCACTACCCTAGGAATCAAAGCGGTCGGGGGCGCTCTGAAGATTTCTGCCTGTTCTGGGATCCCCATTCGCATCACCCTCCAACCTCCTCTTCTCCTACTACGGGCACTGCTCGTTTCATCTTCAACAGTTCCCTCAACCGCCCTCGGATTACAGCCATTCTCTCAGTGGTTTTTCTTGAAGATAGCTTGCCAGGGGAGTCCAGCTCGCAGTCGTCCATTCCTGAGGCGAATGTTGCAGTTCCTGACACCTAGTTCTCGAATTTCAATCTGGGTAGTGGCAGTGTCCCGTCGCAGCCTCCATCTTGCCCTGTAAGTTCAGTTCCGGATGAAGACATGCTCTCTGCTGAACCTGGTCCCCCGGCTTCTCACGAAGGGCTTGCTCCTAACATGCGCGCCACTGGCTCGTGCAGGATTGTGGAGGAGACTCCTGATGATTAATGGGTTTGTTGCTTGGTATTTTCTCTATTTGTGTCACCCAAATTTTTGGGTTTTTTTCTGTTCTGGTAGCTATGAAGCTTTCTGGCCCCCTTTTGTTCCTTCTGGGTCAAAGCATTTCTTGGAAAAATCTAGCTCTACACCCCTACGTGGGTTTCGACAGTCTACTACTCTATTTTTTCCTAAATTTTCTGCCTCCAAGGCAGTAGTCTCTGACTTCGGTCTCATTGTAATTTTATCCACTTGTTAATAGATCAGTTTTACTTAGAAAAAAAAATAATTTACCTTTTGATAAGGCGAAACAAAAAATTTTTGGACTCAATGAAATACTAATTTTTCTACATCTTTCAAAAATGTGTTTTAGGTGTTTAACGTGATTGCTTATATGCTTAGATTAAACAATAATGTCATCTAAGTAATAACAACTGAGATATTTATTAGTCCTCTGAAAACTATATCCATAGCACGTTGAAATGTAGCACCAACATTAATCAACCCAAAGGGAATTTTTTGGTATGCGTATGTTCCCAACTTTGTCCTGAATGTTGTCTTTAATCTATCATCTGAATGTACCATAATATAATTATATCCTGAAAATCCATCAACAAAATACATCAATTCAGATCCTGCAACTAACTGCAATATCTGTTCCATGGTAGGCAAGGGAAAATTATCTTTTTGGCAAGCTTTATTCAAATTTCTAAAGTCTATGCAAATCCTAATGTCTCCATTCTTTTTTCTAACTGGAACCATGTTTGACACCCATTTCAAATGTTTAACAGGAAAAATGAATTTGGTTTTGAGCATTTTATTAAGTTTAGATTTAATTTGACTTTCTAAGTTTGGGTGGATTTTTCTAAAAAAAAATTGCACAGGCTTATCATCTGAGGTCATAGGTATGGTGTGCTAAATTATGGAAGTATCATATGTTTTAAGATCTGAATAATCCCATGCAAATGTATCCTTATATGTTTTCAATAACATAATGAATGACATCCTTTCTTCAGGTTCTAATCGAAGACCTAAGTTGATGTTCTGAGGTTTTTCTAATGTACCAAGATTAATCCATTCAAATTTTAGAGTAGAACTCTGTGTTTTTGAATTGGTAGTCTTCTTAAACCTATCTTTCAAATCATAGAGATCTTCAATTTTGAATACAAATTTAGGAATTGGATTTGAATTTTTTTATATTCAATCTGTGAATCATGTTCATGTTCATCTATAATTTGACCTTCATAAGCTCTGTCCGATGTAAGAAAGCCTAGTATATCTGCATCATTGTTAAATACTCCCCAATTTGTTATATTGTCAGGAATGGAGGGCCTAAAAATTAACTCAACTGAAAATATGTCTGGGCTAAATTCTTCATCTGGTATAATTTTGGATGCTACATTAGCAAGTAAATCAGCACTTGCATTTTGTAATCTAGGAATTGTGGAGATATTAAATGTGGTAAAATGAGAAGTAAGATTCTGAGCTAAAGTTTGATAATATTTTAAATGTCTACAAATACAATGAATTGTATTTCTGACTTGTCTAAAAATTATTTCAGAATCTCCATATACTTGCAAATATTTAACATTCGATCCAATAGCTTTATATAGGCCTTGTATCAATGCTTCATATTCGGCGGTATTATTAATGCATTGAAATTCAAGTCTACAAGCTAGCCTTGTTTTCTCTCCTTGTGGATTGATTAAAATGCAACCTTCTCCTACACCATCTTTTGATTTTTAACCATCAAAATATAGATTCCAAAATAAAGAATGTTTTGGAATCTGATCGCTAAGATTAACACATCTAGCAGCATCTGTTCGAGAAAAGTTTTCAGTTTGAGAAATAGCAGTGTTTATTGGAAATGGTGAAACCTGAGCATTGAATGATCCAAGAAATGATTCAACTGAATAATTTCCAATAATGTTATTAGTGAAAGCTACGGGCTCATTTATTCCTTCTAGTTCAGTAACTGTAAGTTTCATAAACTTTTCATGTTCAATTTTGATTTGATTTGGTTTTCCATTATATGGTAGCCACATGTGTGACCAATTAGTAGCAAAATATCCATGTAACTTTTCAGACCAATCTCTGCTTATAATAAGACCATAAAATTCAGGATGTATGCAACCAAAATATCAATTACTTGTAGTACCTTTGGATTGGATGATAATCTGATGGATACTGACAGCATTTCTCCAATGACTTTTACTTTTGCTCTATCTAATTGAACTATATGTACATGAGATTTTTGAGGAGTGATGTTCAACTTTGTACATACTCTTCTTGGCATAATTTTTGAAGGAGCTCCCGAATCAATAAGACAATTATGAAATTTTTTGTTAAAAATATCATAATTCAAAAGTAAAGGAGGAGTGTGAGAAGTAGATCTATCACCAATTAAGACTAAATCATCAGAATTTACATTGTTTGGATATGATGGAGGTTTTCCCATATCTTTTGAAGCTTGAGCTATAACTGGTGATTGTATGGGATCTATAGGGATTGCCTTAAGTTCTATAAGCAAAAAATTTTGTTGTTTTTTGAGTTTGGTCATTTCATGTAATGAAATATTTTTTTTGATCTTTTTCATATCTTTGACTATATTATATTCCACTGTATCTAAAACTATCAAATTTTTAGAATTTGTATTAGGATCTGGTGGAATAAAATCCATCTGAACAGTTTTATATTTTTTGATAGGTGTTTTCTCCTTGGTGGGGAGAGTTTTTGTTTTTGATTTGATATAGTTGAATCAGAAGAAGTTTTACTCCTTGTAGATATAGGCATAGCTTCTCCTTCTTCTTATTAAGGAAGAATGAAATCCCATAACCCATTTAGTTCAACTTCTTCCTCAGACTCTGATTCTCTTTCAGATGGTGAGGGATCTTCAGTATCTTGATCGGATTCAGCATTTGAAATCACATTTGGAGGCTAAGATGTTTAAGAATGGTTTTTCTTAAATGGACAAAATGATTTCTTAGGAGCTGAAGTTTCAGCAACCTGTTTCTTTATTTCAATCATATCATTTGACATATTCTTTAATACTTTTTGAAGACCTTCAATATCAAATGGATCTTTCGAGACTTTCTTTTCAGAATCTTGACTAGCTGACACTTTCTTGGATTTCCTATCTTCTATCTCTGAACGTTTTCTAATGCAAAAATTCTTTTCTCTACAGCGAGAGCCTCTTTCATGTTATCTAAAAGGGTATCTTTACCAACTCTATCTACAAAAATAGCTATATTAGAAGGTAAAGAAGAAATATACCACTCTATTTGTACATCAACAGTAGGTTTGGAAGTAGTTGTAATTTTGTTCATAACTTGTTAAATCTGGAGTTCAAATCTTTTATCCTTTCCCCTGAATTTGTTATAATATTGGAAAGAGCGTTAATCAAGGATTCAATAGCTCTATCATCTCCAAATTTTGCAAGGAAAACTTGCTCGAAAGTTTCCCAATCGGCGATAGATCCTGCTGGAAGAAAAAAATACCAGGATATCGCAAATCCTTGTAAAGTATCAGGAAAAAATATAAATACAATATCTTCGTGAGCAACTCCATTAAGATTCATGGCCAACATAAAATTATTGATGTGTTCTTCAACAGGAAGACAATCATCAGGATTATATTTAGGTAACCATTTTTCCGGATGATCTGGAAGAGGATGTGGATTTTCTATCAATACAGCACCAGGATTCGTCCAAGGTTGAGTGGCCATAATTTGATTAGAAGTTTGTGAAGATACCGAAGTAGATCCAGAAGTAGGGGGAATGAATGAAGAACTTACAACTGGAATAGTACTACTTGTAATAGCACTAATTGTTTGAGTAGAGGAAATGGAAGACTGAGAAGATGCAGAGTAGGTAAGAGGATATGAACAAGTGACTGAAGGAAAATTTAATGTAACTTCACTTGCATCTGACTTACATCTGGATACTGAAATATTTTTACGAACTGGTTCAGTTGTAAATTCAAAAGGTGGAATTCCAAGTTTCTAGCTTTTGGATCTAGTTAATATACCAGTTTCTCTAAATAGAGAAGTAACACTTTCTTCGGAAGTTTCCGGGTTAGCAGGATTTTCAGCAGAAATAGATATTCCTTCTAATTTATGAATTAAATACTGAACTTCGGGAGACTCAAGAGTGAATTTTGAAGCAAATGATCGACGAAATATTTGAGGCGATGAGGGGGAAGTTTCTACAATTTCTGATTTCTGAGTTGGTGATTTTAGAATTTGATTGGGAAGTTGTAGGATGCTTTTGGGGAGATCGACTCTTATGACGGCTTCTATTTTGAGGTTTATATTTATGTGCCATTCATAGTCAGCCCTCCTTCTCCCACAAAAAACGTTGTGGCCTCAGAAATCTGTGCAAACAACAAGGGGGATAACCACCCGGTCTGGACCTTAAGACAGTTGCTTTTCTGTTTGGGATAGTGACTCCAACTGGATATAATGGGCCCAGTTTCCTAGAGTTGAGTTTTTATTTGATTGTTGGGTTTCTATCAAGGGATTTACATAAAGAATTACTAAAAACTAAAACAAATTTATTCTATCATGAAAAACTTGAAATTGAAACTAATTTAATCTAACCTGGGATAATACTATTTTGATGCGATCTAAAATGATATATATTCAATCTGTGATGATTAAGATCGTCACATATTTAAAAGAATTATTACTTTGTAAGATGATTCTATTGAAAAACAATTAATCAAAAGAAAATAAGAAACATATCACATATATTTGATGATAATATAAAAAACCAAATCAATTCCTATATTTATATTGTACAGTAGTGCAACTGATATTTCAGAAAAAAACAATTGATTTCATATATCATTCATGAAAGTTGAATTCATCACTAATATTCAAAACAGAACTAGCATACATGACAATAGTACCAGATGTGTACTGTCCTGTTCATATGATCAATGATAATAGGCCACATTCAACTCATATATCAGTAAGTCTTTCAAAGAAAACATAAGTGCATCAACAGTGATCCACATAATGATATGTAACTGAAATGGCTATGTTCCATTATTTCATCAAGACAACCACAAAATTACTTACAATTAAGCATTCTTTGCAAACATTCTCAATAAAGTTTTGGACCATTCTCTAAATGCATGAGAAGGGTTTAGATACTATGATAATTACCTACAAAAATATTATACAAAATATCTTATGTGGTGGTTTCAAACATCCTTCCTCATCTTTAGTTTTTAATTGCTAAAAATTGAATTTATATAAAACAAACCAGCTAATAATCATGTCAGATGATAAGCTACTGCTAGTGCTTTTTTGCTCACAAATGTCGGACATCAGTCGAACTTTTGGAGGTTTGCCAAACTGTATCTTCATTTGTGTAGCAAATATGGCATCCAGTAAAAGCGATTGTATTCTCTATATGGAGTTTAGAAAACAATTCAGTATCATAATCTGACTGTGTGGTTTGACTAATAGCTTCCAATATGCTTCCCAATCAGTTTTCCTTAGCTGTATAAGTGCTTCTTCCCTGAGTTGACCGGCTTCTTTCCAACTTTGTTCCAAATCTTTGATATTAGGAAGAGATTTGACATTTTCTTCTTTGATGAGCCCGAAAGTATGTAATATATGGTTAATTATTTTGACCATATTTTTTGATATACCTGATGCTCTGGCTATGGCTAATTCTTCTTGTTTCACTCGTGCATCCCAGTCTGTAAAAAGAATATCTTTGAAATTTTCCTCGATCTTTGGGAGAGCTGACTTTTTCCCTTCTTCTGTATCTTGCCATTAAATATAATTACAGATTTCGATATTAATTTCATTGAACTCAATCCTTTGATCAATGACTGTATTTGTTAATTGTTCACTAATTTGTAGATGTTGAATTATGTTTGACATTTGTACAAAAAATAGGTTTTGTTGTTTTGAGAGTAAGGAACTTAATTCCGATGCTTCTTTTATGAGTTCCTCTGCAGTAGAAATTCCTTCATATTTGGTATGATCTTCTCTCAATTGTTCAATCAGTGAATTTTTGCTAGCTAAGTCATTTTCATGACTTATCTTAAGCATTTATATCTCTTGTTGTACTACGAGAAGTTGATGTTCCACTTTCTGATTTAAAAATTTTCTTCCTTCATCTACCTGTTGTTGTAGTTCCATGATTTTGACATCCTTTTCTTGGATCAAAATAGATACTTCTACTGCCTTATCAATTGTCATAGTGGTGTATCCACCAGTGAATTGAGATAGCCGAGTTAAATTTTCAATGGGATTTGATGGATTATCTTTCCATACTACTTTCATAACTTCATTCCCCGTGGGTGTTTCAATCCTTCTTCTTTTCCTCTGTTTTCATACTACAGCCTTATGAAGAGGGATATAGAATACATCTAGTGGGGGAATATCAGTCACCTTGAGGATAATCTCATCAATCGGATTTGTATGAATGATTTCTGTGTCTTGGGAGGTTATCTCAGGAGTTTCAACGATTTCCTTTGTTGAAACTATTTGTTCCTGTGGAGTCTGGAATTCTGTATTTTTCTGCGATGATGATGCCTCTGGAGTATTTGCGAATGAATTGCTGGATGAAGTACATATTTTATCTAATTCACTTTGAATTTGTGAATTTGATTGTTCTGCTCTGATTTCTTGAATTTCTTTAATCGTATAACTGGTAATCAAAACATCCTCTGGAATCCGTCTCAGTCTCTTTTCTCTGAATTCATTGAATTTCTGTATTTCTTCTAGATTGAGGTTCAATTTGACAAAATTTATTATTTCTTCAAAAGTTCCAGCAGATTGCAAAATATCTTCAAATCTATCATCAGTGTGTACAATAGGTTTGAGTTTGACTGACAAAGTGAAATTTTTGGCAACCTTTTCTGGGTCGAACTACCTGGAGGGTAAAACGGGGAGCTTGAATAGCTCAATATTCTGACGTTATTTCAATACATGATTAAAACTGTTGAGTGTAAATGAACCACATGAAATTTGAAAACTTGGCCATAAATAATTTTTACCGTCTTTCAAAGATTTAGTGAGTTCATTACCAACTGTTTGGTAAGAAAATTCTCTTACCATCAACTTTTGTGAAACATATAATGGAAGAATATGCGGGCGAGCGGAGCTTCCAAAAATTCTAACATATGAAAATTATTCTTCAACAAAACTTCTGCCTATCATTTGAAGGTCTGCAAGGGCTTCCTTAGTGAACCTACGGCTCACTATATCATACATAAATTGGTGTAACGACAATACAACTCCATAGCAAAGCCTATGAATATGTGGTGCATAATTATGTTCCCATATCTCTTTATAGTTCAAATGTATCGGGGTAGGGTCTTCAGGGGTCCATTTACATCCCATAACTGGAAAGTTGGTAGAAAAAAAGATGGCATAAAAAATATATGCACTCATAAAAAATTGGGGAACAAATTTGGAGGAAGAAGTTCTGGTTTGGCGATATTCATTAATTTCCTTAACTAGATTCTCTTAAAGGATAGTCACCCAATTCATCTTGAGGGAATTAACAGAGGAGTGAATTAAGGGAAGCCAATTTATGGAGAACTTGGTATTATAAGGTAAACCATATAATTTGCATAACATTGCTGAGCTGCAAAGTTATAAGGGTTTGCTAATGATGCGATAGGATACATATAGGTTTTCTCATATTTGAATTTGTTGTCTAATTTCCTCCAACCTTGAATTGCCTTGAACGGGTCTTGGTTCTTCTCAAAAAACTTTGCAACAAAGTGATTGTTGTAGGCATCTTGCAGGTCGAGCAGCTTATACATGATTTTCAGATCTTCAAGTCTGGAAGAACCTAGAATATCATCCTTGCAGGTTCTTAACTATCTGCCTTTGAACACTGATTTATCAAGCAACCATCTAGTCATGTTGGTATATGGAAGAGGGGTAGCTCTCGTTGCTATTCTATGGAGGAAAGAACATGCAATATCTTTGAATTGTAAATTTGAAGGTGTCGCATTATCGGCAGTCGTCGTGACTTCTACTACTTCTAGCTCTTCATCTTCAAGTATAGTGTAAATAACTTTCCATTTAGTAGCTCCTCCATCAGCAATGTAGACAGTATCAGAGACCATAGGTGCCATTCCTGTTTGTTTGAATTCTGCAACAAACTGTTTGTCGTGCTTCTGAATAACTTTGCGGATGGACATATCTTAAAAGTAAATCCCTATTAAAGACAGAGTAAATGATCAAATCATGGAAGATCTATTGAAATGATCTATTTTGAAAGGAAAAATCTAGAAAACAGCTATATCATTAATTAATCATGACACATCCTTAATTGTTTACATTGGGATGATAAAACATAATTAATACTTTCTGACATGATTTTTTTTGCGTAAAAACCTTTATTCAAACCTGTCAGATCAATCCCATCGTGCCCTTTGAGCCTATCTTAATGATGCACATTTCTTCTTGTTTATGCAATATGCGATTTTGCGAAATCGTAAAATCGCAGTATCGCAATATCGCAGTTTCGTTAAGAATTGCTTAAATTTTTGCAGTCTAAATCTGCCATATGTGATTTATTATATTACTTGCGAAATTTCAAATCGGCGATCGCAAAATCGGGATTTCGCTGATTTATTGTTTTAACTAAGAAAAGATTTGTGCAAAATTGTGATTTGCGATAAAGATGCTTTTATTTTTTTAAAAGCATTGATGTTTTTTGGAGTTTGATTTTTATCAAAAGACGAAAATACTTTAAAAAAAAAGGGTCCTTATTTCTATTTATCAAAGTTCTAAATTATTTTAAAAATAAAAATGGGGGGAGTTG